>VZSZ01007524.1:295261-308273 GCA_013398815.1 Ibidorhyncha struthersii
CCCCCCAACAGGAGAATTTGGAGGAAATGTCAAATCAGGAATTTAAAAAAAGTAATAAAAATGAATGAGAAGAACTGTGGAACAGTGATAAAGGGATTGGAATAATACAGGGGGCACTTAAAGTTGTTAAATTTGCTGTCAGCTTTTTGTTAAGTTAACTTTGCTGTTAGCTGTTAATGAAGTGGATATGACATGCCAAAACAAAATTAAGTGGTTTCTGCCTCTTGTTTAATCCATTGTCCTGCAATATTGTAGATCTTATTGTGGAACTAATTTTGCTCTTGTGAAATCTTTGGAAAAAATAGATTCAGGAAAGTGTTTTAAATAATTACATAAAAGTCATTCTCCAAACAGCAAAAACTTTATAAAAACTAGGGTTTTTTTTTCTTTTTCAAGGTTTCTAGCTTCTTCTGAAAACTATTTGTGGGTGGAGGTATAGAGGTAGTTTATCAGCTTGGCATCTATCTTACAGTGAATACACAAAACCATCTGTATATAATCTTTAAAAGAAGTACATTGGTAAAGTTGAAGGTCCAACACCTGTGTATTTCTTGGCAATTTAGTTCATGTTTGCTGATCCTTTGTGAAATCAGAATTAAAATATTTGAACTTAAAAAAAAAGAACTTTTGAGATATTGATGTCTTATTTTCTCACAATCTTCTCAATGACTATTTTTTTTCTTACAAAATTCATTTACCAGTTAAACCAATTTGAAATATATCTTTAAATGCTATTTATTGTAGGTTGTTTCCCCATCTTTCCCAATATGAATGATCAGTTTGAAAAAAAACAAGCAACTTAGAATCATAGAATCACAGAATTGTTAAGGTTGGAAGGGGCCTTTAAGATCATCGAGTCCAACCATTAACCTAACCTGACAAAACCACTTCTAAACTGTATCCCCAAGTACCACATCTACCCTTTTTTTAAACACCTCCAGGGATGGCGAATCCACCACCTCCCTGGGCAGCCTATTCCAATGCTGGATAACCCTTTCAGTGAAACAATTTTTCCTAATATCCAACCTAAATCTATCATAGCTTAACTTGAACCCATTTCCTCTCATCCTGTCACTTGTCACTAGGGAGAAGAGGTCAGTCCCCATCTCTCTACAACCTCCTTTCAGGTACTTGTAGAGAGTGATAAGGTCTCCCCTCAGCCTCCTCTTCTCCAGGCTAAACAGCCCCAGTTCCCTCAGCCGTTCCTCATAAGACTTGTCCCCCAGACCCCTCACCAGCTTGGTTGCCCTTCTCTGGACATGCTCCAGCACCTCAATGTCTTTCTTGTAGTGAGGGGCCCAGAACTGAACACAGTACTCGAGGTGGGGTCTCACCAGTGCCGAGTACAGGGGGATGATCACTTCCCGAGTCCTGCTCACCACATTATTCCTGATACAGGCCAGGATGCCGTTGGCCTTCTTGGCCACCTGGGCACACCGCTGGCTCGTATTCAGCCGTCTGTCCCCAACACGCCCAGGTCCTTCTCCTCTGGGCAGCTATCGAGCCACTCCGCCCCAAGCGTGTAGCACTGCATGGGGTTGTTGTGACCCAAGTTCAGCACCCGACACTTGGCCTTGTTGAACCTCACAGAAATAAACTGTACTATAACTATAACAAACTTCTTATAAGACTTTTTCAGTGCAACCATAGCTCAGTCCTTTCTCTTTTTCTTCCCCCACACCTTGACATTGTGTTAGTGGCTATAGCCTGCCAGTGGCCCTTTGTTCTTATGACTGTTCTGTGCAACAACCTAAACGCAGTTTTGTAACACATATAAATTAATGTAGCTGTCCTGATTTCAGTGCCAGTTAAATGGCACACAGGTATTTTCTTTCATCTGTCTGTTCATCTGTCCATTTGTTGGTGTTCTTCTTTGCTTCCTTATTTGCACTCTGAATGTTTTGGAAAAATCAAGAATGTGCTAGCTGGAAAAAAAGCCAAAAAATTGATGTATAAGTAGTACTAACAGTAATTCTTTCATTACATCATAACCATCCTCGTTCACGTTTTATTTAGTTCTCAGAGGACCTTGTCCATTCTCCCAGTCAGAAAACATGTACAAACTGAAGTCCAATCTCTCTCCATTTTATTTTCCCTGGTCTGGTCTCTATGACTAACTTATTTACATTTCATCTTGTGTTGCCATCATGTTAGAGCAGAACAGCTAAGCTTGGTTCTTAAGATGTTCTCCTGAATTTTTCCATTTGTTCTTTCATGCTTAAAATGAGTGTTTTCATTTTTCTCCTAAGTCTTTAAGGTGACATTTAATTCCAGCTTCGAGTCAGTCTTTAAAGTGTTCAAGCTTTGGACAAGCACAAGGTATTAGTAGTAATGTCGTAATGCTACATTAAGGTTTTCCTTTTATGCTAAAAGAAGATGAATGGAAGGATATTATTAGTAAATAATAGGGACTACCTCTGTTTAAAAAATGAGGGAAATGAACCAGTGAGTTATTTCTCCATAAGTTGCTTTTGTTCAGCCTCTAAAAAACCTGTCAGTTCTTATTGTCTGTGTTGTTAATAATTGTCATGATGTTTCATCTTCAGCAACTGGAGAAAACTCAGTCTTTAATTTCTGGTTTTGTGCATCCATCCCTCTTGAACAGCACGTTACATTTCATCCTCTGGTCTATTCAAAATGCTGGAAAAATCTCTTTCCTAACTTGACTTAGACATCGGCCTGGGCAGGCTGGACAATTGGGTGGAGAGGAACCTAATGAAATTCAGTAAGGGCAAGTGTAGGGTCCTGCACCTGGGGAAGGAATAATCCCATACACTGGTACAGGTTAGAGGCCGACCTGCTGGAAAGCAGGTCTGCAGCTCTGGCAGTCCTGGTGGACAACAAGTTGACCATGAGGCAGCAATGTGCCCTTGTGGCTAAGAAGGTCAATGGCGTCCTGGGGTGCATCAAGAAAAGTGTGGCCAGCAGGTCATCCTTCCCCCCTGCTCTGCCCTGGTGAGGCCACATGAGGAGTACTGTGTTCAGTTCTGGGCCCCCTAGTTCAAGAAGGATAGGGAACTAGTGAAGACAGTCCAGCAGAGAGCTATGAAGATGATCAAGGGAAAGGAGTATCTCTGTTATGAGGAAAGGCTGAGAAACCTGGGTCTGTTTAGCCTGGAGAAGAGAAGACGGAGAGACGATCTCATCAATGCTTATAGATATCTAAAGGGCGGGTGTCAAGAGGATGGGGCCAAACTCTTTTCAGTGGTGCCTAGCAACAGGACAAGGGGCAACAGGCTCAAACTGGAACACAGGAAATTCCGTCTCAACATGAGGAAAAACTTCTGTACTTTGAGGGTGACAGAGCACTGGAACAGACTGCCCATGGAGGTTGTGGAATCTCCTTCTCTGGAGATACTCAAAACCCACCTGGATGCATTCCTGTCCAACCTGCTGTAGGTGACCCTGCTTTGTCAGGGATGTTGGACTAGATGATCTCCGAAGGTCCCTTCCAACCCCTACCATTCTGTGATTCTCTCTCTCAGTCTTTACTCTTGTTCATGTTAATTTGCCATATTTCATTTGCTTTCTTTTGACCTTTAGAGAGTCCAATGTATATTTTTAACTATGTAAAGGATATATAGGAAAGTTTTATGTATAACCAATGAATTGAAAAGATCAACGAATTTCCATTAACCCGGGCATGACTTTTGTATGTGTCAGCTCGGATATCAGTAGCAGCGCAGCTGCACCTGTAACATAGTATAGGCATCAAAATATACCAAAAAGCCTCATGAAATAGCCTAGTGGTTGACTTACATTGAATTCCGTAGTTTCAGTTTGATTGTTACTAATACTTAACATGTAAAAGTTAGCTTCCATATTAATAATTCATATTAACAAAAGCTAGGGACTGTAGTGCAGCCATTTTGTAGTTTGGTCTAGACAGTTTAGAGAGGTTAAAACTGAAGATTTATGCTGAATTTGATCCACATGTGCAAAGTTGGAAGTTGCTCTCAACTCATTTAGAAATACTGGGGTAATTCAGGCATGAAACACTTCTATGACACTGACTTTCTCTAGTGTTCCTTTCAAATCAATTCTCAAGCTTCTAATAAAAAGCTTGTCCTAATTGTTGCTGTGCGGGAGAACAATGAATCATGAATGCACTGTAATTAAAAAGAATTCAGGAAGAAATGACAACGAAAAAAAGCAGTGAAGATTTTCTTGAGATTTCAAAAATCATTTTAGACTCTGTGTAAGAATTGATTTCTTGTTCAGGGCCTTTCTCCTTGAACTTATTAACTTGGGAGCAAATGACCCATGGTCCTTGGGAGTGATTTTATAAAACTATTGTGGCTATGAGCCAAAAAAGACCACAAACCAGGCTGTTTTTCAAAAAGATTTGTCAAGCTCTCTGCATTCCACGGCACCTTTGTCTCAGTCATGAGACCACTATAGTGATTACTAGAGACTAGCATCAGAGGAAGAGGGGTACTTTCATTTATTAAATTCTTCTCAGTGTTGTACCTTAAGCCATATTAGCACAACACAGAATGATTTTTTTCTTTGCTCTAATTTTTGAGATGAAGCAGTATTTTTTTTGTGGTGTTCTTATTCTAATTGTCCTACATTTCATATCTAAGTGACTGAGTTATTGGTCTCTCTGTTCAGAATGACATTACTATGCTTTGGCTATTGCTTAGAAGATGAGTTCTGCTTTTTGTTTTAGAGTAGAAAAAATTTTAGTTCTTTCTGTATAATTTCTGCCTAGTAGAATATCTTATGACAAAGGCTGTGATAACAGGGCTTACCTATACTGCCATACAAACCTAAACAGAAATACATCAGGGAAATGAGGGCTAGTGTTGGTGAACCTGAGGGATGGCAACAGTAAAAGAAAAATACAAAAGCAGACTAGCAATGGCTTTGCCCACGTTTGGCATTTCCTTGCTCTAAGAGCAGTGACAGTCTGAAGCAACTTTCTAATAGCAAAAATAGTACTGGGAAGCCTGGGTAGCTTTAAAATTTGAGCCTGAATAGACATCAACTAGTTTCTCAAAGTGATTTTATAAATCAGTCTTGCTGGAGCAGATTTCAAAGATGCAGGAGTCCTGAAATACTAAAACCTCATTTTGCAAACCAACTACCTAGCTAATTACTCTGTTTTTACTAAAGAATTTTTATTAGAGCAGTACTAATATGGGGAGTGAACAACCCCACAGAAAGGTAAATATTTTTTAAACTTTTGGGAGTTAGAAAATGAAACCATGCAACCAAGTTATTTGTAATCTCAATTTTGCAGATTACTTTATCTAAATTCTGTTAATAATGCTGCTCTCAGTGACCCCTGAGTGGCATCACTATTACTTTGATAACCATGATTGGCAGTTCTAATAAAAAGGCTGAGAGATGCATGCTTAATGAGACTGAACTTTTTCTGTCTCTGGAGGTAGTTCCCTTCAGGTCAGGACTGAGGCACGTTGATGGGCTAGGCTATGGGAGCTTGCATTATCACTCCTAATACAATATTCATTTTCTGGATTTAGCAGTACAAAAGTTATTCTCCCAGGCTGTCAATCTGACAAGTCTCATTAGTACTAAAGATTTTCTGCTATGTATAGGAAAAAAAATAGTGCCTTTATTTTCCTATATATTACTTCTTGGTAATGTAAGACAGGGCAAGGTAAATACTAAGGACAAGAATGTCCTTCCAAAAGAGTCTGCATTTCTAATTCCCTCCCCCCCCCNAGGTAGCAGTTTTGGTACTTAGAAGACTGGAAGTCATTGGAAGAACTTCACAGTTTAATCTTTGTATGCAGCTATGAAACAGTTTTTAATGCAGTGACTAGATCTCTAATTGCTTCCTATTGTACTTGATGATAGGAATAAAAACACAGTCTCATGTCTTTCCATCACCCAAATCTTACCATACCCTTTCATGATGATTGCAGCTAATATTAAGAAGAGACTCCTGAAATCTTACCGTGGTCCCTCCTGCTGTCAATCCTATAGCTACATCCTGGCAGAACTCTTATACATACATACAATTTCTTCTGTCTTTTTAATTATTAGACACCAAGCAGGGATCTGGGATGATCATATTTTTCTGTGTTAACATCTGCCTGGTCCTGCCCTATCCTTCCTATGTTTGCCATCTTCTATCTCTTTAGGGTCTCAGTGACACATTCCTTACTCACAGCCTTCTCTCAGAATTGGCTTCATGCATTTTGTGAGGAATCCCTGAATCACTGCATGCTTCAGTCAATTTACAGTGTCCTCAGCACAGGCTTACTCCCTGCAAATTTCTTGAAACTGTTCATTGTAAACTTACCTGGTTGAGGAGAACAGTTTCACCAAAATATTTTGGGACAGCAGTGAAAGAGATTAATCTGATTTCAGTTCTGTCTTTAACACATATGGTTTCAGTTCCTGAAATATCTATAGTAGACAGAAAGGGATCAAAGAAAAAAAACAACGCATCTTATTTCATAATTTCTCCAAATTAATTTTATCGACCTAGAACTGCTTAAGAAGTGATGAGGTTCCACATGTGTTAAAAGCCTAAGAGTTCTGAGGAGTCCTTATCACTGGCAGTCACAATTAGAAAAGTAAGAAAAAAATTATTTCACCGATTTCAGGCTTCTGCAGTGGTATGAAATGGTTTGGGTGAGGTTGGCCAAAATAATCCTAGCAAACTACTTCTTTCAGTACCGAGAGCATTGAAGGTGCAAAACACTTCAGTGAATTTGCCTAGTGTGATCTGGCAGTCAGTTTTCCATTGAGAATCAGAGCAAGTATCCTCAAGGTAAACACTGATAGTCACAGGTACCTGGTGTCAGCTTACTGGCTTCGTCTCTTCTGGTATCCTGTGGTAGCTGTGACCAGAATCTGATGGTTTAAAACAAGACAAGAGAGGAATGAGACACGTAATTTGTGTAGCTAGGCTGAATTACAGAGGAAAATATCCTTTCTGATCTAAGTATCATCCTGGCCATGCTTCCTTTATCCATTCTGTTCTGAGCTCATCTCAATTCCGGCCNCCATGTTTTCCACTGTTTCCTGACTCTACTTGCACCCAAACATCTCTGTTGACATAGAACACATTAAGCTTTCTGCTTTTTAAGCCAATATTGGGTCATTTTTGTGCATACTGCATGACATTTTCCCTGCATGTCTAGATGACAGCTCCCCGTATGTGACAAGAGATGCTCACATTAAAAATCCCATCTACCCTGCTGACAAGCTTTTCATGCCATGGCTGTTGCTGGTGAGCTTACTACCCTGCCTTTTTAGCCCATTATTCTCTTTGATTTCTGTTGCTAAGAAGTGGCTGCAGCCACCTAGCTGTTTATGTATTTGTGCTTTAAAAGAGAATCAGAACTGCTAAAAGTCTTTGTGGCTTAAATCCCCCTGTGCCATATCATTCAGGTCCATTCATAACAGTGAGGGTTACAGGATCTGATCATAATTGTATGGCCATGAATCTGTCTTGGTATATCTTGTAGCTGAGTTGCATATGTCTAAGAACCATTCAGCTCCTGCTGTGTTTGTGCTCAACACCTGAGCCACAAGAGAAGTCTTCCCATAATTCATACTGCTATTGTTACCATTATCAATATTAAAATTTGAAGATTTTAATGCTCACATAATTATTCTTTTTCATAATATTGCTGTTTGATACACAGTTTCTGTCATGGTTTTACTGTTTTTTAATCAAATAAGGGCTTCTCTCTCATCTGCTGATTCTGGTATAATTGAGTAGTGTATTTGCCTTTGGATGTTTTACTGCAAAATGTGATAGGTAGTCAAGTATGGCATTTAGGAACATTAAATAATTCACTCCTCTGAAATTTTATCTAACAGCAGTCATTTTGAAACCCATTAGAATGGGCTGCATCAATAAATAAATAGCACATCAGTCATGTTTGCTATTATGCCAAAGTAACAATGTTATATGTAAAAATGTTCAGCTATATCTGCTTTCTAAATTTCATGCATCAGAGATCTTTATGCTTCTCCATAATCTACACTGCATTTTAATTTACTAAATGTATTAAAAACAGAGTACTTTTCCTATGCTTTGTCATTACAGACCCTTCCTTAACTGGTAGAACTATTTAGTTGCCATTTCTAATTAGCCTATGCTTTTTATTAAAATCCTTACTGAAAAAACCCTAAACAATTGTAGACCCCCAGGGACGAGGACCAAAAGCAAGTTTGGAAGGTCATCTGTTACAGTCCCGTTTCACAAGGAAAAGTTTTTCCCAAGTTTTCACTGATGTTCGCTCCAGGTATGAATTGTACCCTGAATCTTTACTGAAGCAAAATTGGAGTTTTCACCAGTCTGTCCTTCCTCTCCTCATACACTTATCTGCACACACACACTATGTGCACCAGAGTTTCAGAGGTTGTAAGCGAGCTATACATATTCTGAACAGGACCGCAGGCTGGATATTTGGAGTCTAAGCCTCCAGGGTACACAGTGGCATGCATGTGCCCTTGGGCAACATGACTCTTGGAAAAGGAATGACAGAGTCAGGGATACAGCAGTCCTCCACGCACCCATCATTCATTTTCTCTCTTCTTTGCCCACCAGGGCAATATCAGTTATAAGAAACAGTCTATGGGAACTGTCTAGCCTGAGATGGTACGTCATCTCTTTTGTTGCACTGGAACATGATCTGATCTGGGTTAAGGTAGGGTGCAAACTCTCCTGCTTAAGAAACAGGGAATAAGGAGCATGTCACTACTTTTCCCGTGCTGAATTCGTGTTTTCAGAAAGTTAAATATCATTATTAGAGGAGAAAATGAAATTAACAGTTGTCTACAGTTGAAAACTTGTCTTCTGCGTGTAACCTGGGGATATCGGGGTCTTGGGTATTACTTTGCATGTATTTGCAGCATGAGACTGTACAACTCAATGGTGAGCAGAAGCCTATACCAAAAGTAGAGTAGGAAATTGTTAGGTAAAAGGAAGATAACAGAAGTAAAATTTTGTCAAAATTTCTAACTTCGCTACCCTTTCAAAATGAAATACTATACTGGTCCTTGTGAACATTAAGTGGCGTTACTTCTCTTCTTAAAAATGGTGGCCTATAAAATGACAACATTCCTTTAAAAACAAGAATAATCTTTTGGCACCTATGACACAGAAGCTTGTGTTACTGCTGCAATGCCTAAGAATTGGAATGTGCTTAAAGTCCTTACTTTCCCAAATATGCTGGTAGATTTCCAGAATCTGGTTTTGGATTTCTGGCGCTTGCATATTTTTGTTGAAAATTGACTAACTATTTTACAAGTTTGTAATAGTCCCTTTGAAGTAAGCAATACTCTGCACATTCCCAGTTGATAAGAACAAACTGGGTTGTCAGAGCTTTTATTAGTCTTTCTTCCTGACAACACATTTCACTGACTGTTAGGCAACCTCCAAAATAATTTTGTGCATGATCTGAGACATGATAAACTATCTCTCCATGTTATTGCTGTTCTCTCTCCACTCAGAAGGAAAGGGTGATATTAAATCAGATGGAATCTGAAAGGCAAGCTACTCTTCAGCAGTACTAGCACTTGGCCTGTCAAACAGTGCAAATTATGTGCTATGAATAAGAGCATAACAACAAAAGGGAGTTCAAAGCATATGCAAGGGAGAGAAGATTTGTTGATCACTCAGTGAAATCTCATGGGGCTGCTGGTGGTTTGCTTCTGTGGAAACACTGAACAGGGTCAGAACTCTGAAGAAAAAGTAAATTACTCATTTAATGAGGTTTTAAAGTACCAAAATGTAGAGAGCATTCAGGGTCTTCACTGGAGACATCCTGACGTACATTGGCTATACTTAGATATATATTGTAACTTAAGGACCAGTCATCTGTGTTGCTGTAGATCAAGTGTTTCTTTTCAGATGCATATTGATTTCCTTCTTTAGCAGGGGCGTGTGTGTGTGTAAGGAAATTGATTTATGTCTTGTCTTTTCTTTTTTAGATGGTGGTAACATTTCTTCCCGAGGCTTTGTAATTTTACTCTCCACTTCTAAAAACTGGTACTAAGGCATTGCCTACCAGATTTTAAAAAAGTAGATTTGCAAATGATATGCAAGTTACCACAATGTATGGGACATTTTTAAATTGGCCATGCCTTACCCCTACACTGAGGTCTATGTACAGTACTGCTTTTGCCGTGGCTGTGCTATCCTTTATATGTTGGTAAATACCATTAGACAGACATGGCATATACCAATAAATGTCACTCTGCTGATGTGATTTATACCAGCCTCCCCAGTGATACACATTAAACCGATGAACTGCCCCACTGATAAGCTTATCTCTGCAAAAAGAAGCATGTTTTCCAGAGTATGAACTTCTCACATCTGCCATAGCTGAGTTTCATATCATCAAAACTTCATATTGCAGAAAGCACATAGCACAAATAGTCTTCAGAAACTAGTTCTCATTCTATCTGATGGATTGGGGCACTAAATCCAATGTTGCCACTTCTGAACTCATGCAAGCATCAGAAACTCACAGTTTATGGTCACAGGTATTTGCTTCAGTGAATCTGATCCAGCCGTTCTGTAGCTGATAATCTTATACGTGGTGTGTCACAGGTTGCATTGTCCTCTTGGTTAAACAGCATTCAGTTGTGAGATTATAATACGAATACTTCTGGAAGAAAAGTTTGGGGTGTTTTTTTGTAATTATTATTGACAATGGGATATGTTGTACCATTGATTTTTGTAAAGATATTCAAACGAGAATTTTTGTTAAAATAGATAGCATGATATGACTGAAGAAAACAGATGCAATAAGAAAGGACAAATGGAAGTTTAAGGACATTGGGTACTGTTGTGGCTTTTTTACAAACAGAAAAAGGGTTTTCAACCTAAAAATATATTTACTAAATAAAAGTCCTATGGATGCCAGAAGTACATGAGAACCTAGCCTAACCTATTAAAATATGATTGTTTCAGATCAAACTGTTTACCATTATGACATTATTTTTATCACATTAAGAAAATGATCACAGCAATATTATAAATTCAATAATGATTGAAAATGCTAATAGAATACTAACATCTTTGTTTTTAGGGCCTGTTCTTGCCAAATTACTTTCAGTGTTTCCTTATAGAAACAGCCAAAACAAATTTAATATTACTTTGTTGATTCTTGTGTTTAGGTAGTGAATTAGAAATATCCTTAAACATTATAGAACTGTAACTAAACCCTTTAAACACAAAATCATTTATTTTCCTGGTCTCTGTAACTGTAACATATACTGGGTTGATGTGGAAATGTACATGATTTCATAAATACTTGTGTACCCTCTCTCCCTCTTTGCCCTAATGGATTCAGCAACAGGAAATGCCAACACTTATTCTAAGATTTATCTCATTTCATATTATAATTGTTTTTAGATCAATGTGTCCATATTTACTATGAAGATTTATCCTCTGAAAGAAGAGATCTATGTGAATTATCTATAATATAAACCTTTGACCTATGGAGGCAACTCACCAAAATACCAGCTACTCCTATCAGAAGATAATTTGGAAAAACAAAAAATTCTTCACTTTTCAAAACCTGGGCAGAATACAGTATTCATGTACTGTAGGTATCAGGCAGCCTGATCCTACAAGTCTGACCATACGGACTTGCCAGCATATGCGTCTTATGCTCAGATATGCAATACCATGTATGCCTCTGAGAGCTTCCTCTGGCTGAGCAGGGGCTCAGGGACAGGCAGAAGAGCTGGTCTTGAGGGGGGACTTAGGCACCCTGAAAAGGCAGCCAGTAACATGAATGGAGTTACAAACTGCATAAGTGCTACTCAGTGGGTACATTTTTGCTTTCTTCAGTAGGTTTGGGTTGTCCAAAATAATCACTTTAATGCATGTTTGCTATGATTTCCCGCATAGAGCTAGTCACAACTTCCAGCAGTATGTTAACAGTGAATACACAGTTGATGGCTTGCTGTAATAAGCAAACTTAAAAAGCCTAAAAATCATGTGTAGAAAAATTTAACTCTATAGTACATGTATTGGTAGAGGGCATTTCATAAAGCTAAATCACGAGGAAGAAAATTGTTCTTAAGAAGGCATTTTGCAAGCACGTGCATAGCCGTTTGTTTTGCAGTGTTGTCTTTAACTGATATAAAAGAAGTGTATCTTAATTAAACTCTCTTTCATGAAAACATTTTCATTTTATTGCCTGTGTTCCTACTTACCAAATAAAACAATGGATGTTTAATGTACTGCAGTTCTACAGATGCACCCATGTAATTCTCTTATATTCCTGTAGTTAAAATTCCATTACCAGTTCTAACATAATCTTCTAGTTTACACAAATGTTCACTGAACAAAATATTGCAATCATCTAGTGTGCTGTCAATTAAAGTAAATACAACCTCAGTAAAAGGTGCAATTGAATTCAGCAGTTACAAGGAAATTATTTCCACCTTTTGGTTTTTCAGTAGTTTGTGTAAAAAACAAGCGTAGAAGTAGAGCTCTACGATTAATATCATTGCCCCAACAGTTTGAGCAGTATTTATGAGGGTGCAAACCACTATTTAAGTTCTATACTCTGTTATGTGATCCTGCTTATGACTGAGAAGTATAAATGCCTTTTTTTTTCTGGGAATGCCAAAAGAACAAGCAAGCAGTAGGCAGTTATTGACTTTGATCACTCTATTAATAAAGCCTTGTCTGTCTGCTGCTTCTCTCCTTGTTTACAACTACTTCGTCTTGTTTTCCAGTGTCTTTATTTATTGTACTCAGATTTTATCTCTCATAGAAATCACTATTATGCTGTCTGCATTTGAAGAAACCCACAGTGTAGTCCTAACCTGTCATTTTGTTTTTACAAACCAATGTTTATAAATTGTTTTTATTGCTCTGAGCTCATTAGCTAAAAAGTAGTCAAAATCCTTCATGGATTCAAGAGGAGTGTGATTTGTCTTTATATCAGAGCTAAGATAAATATGACATGAAAAGTCTAAAAAAGATATAATATGTTCATTATATCATGCATAATTTTTTAATATGTACAATATAATTATTGCATATAATAGTGTAACA
>VZSZ01007525.1:0-15540 GCA_013398815.1 Ibidorhyncha struthersii
CTGAGCTGTATGATGCTGATCACTACATAATACTAACAGTGCTCTCTCTATATATTTCATTATTTCCCGGCCAACACACCATGGTAGGCACAGACAGTACCATCGGAAGTTGATAGGGCAGACATTTGAATGGGTCGTTGCCGCTGCGGGTGTGTGCAATCAGCTCGAGGTTATCTAGGGTCACCAAAGCTGCTGGGCAGGCCCGGGTTGGTTTTGGTCTGATAAATGCACACGTCCATATCCAGGATGACAATCACGACACCGGCTGCCACTGGGGAAGTCCCAGGCTGGACTCAGTGACAGACGGGAACTGGATTCCAGATCTGCCTTCAGGATCGGGATCAAAGGCAGATGAACAGACAGACGAATAGCCAGAGTCCTCCTCAGACGTCAGCCATTGAAGAGAGCCAGTTGACCCTTTAATCCCTCAGCTTTTATACTGAGCATGAAGCAGATGGGATGGAATATCCTGTTGGTCAGTTTTGGGTTACCTGGCCTGTCCACTCCTTCCCGCAGGTGGGACCCCACTGTGCTTTTCCGCTTCCAACCCTCCATCCAGGTAGTAACAAAGTGAGCTGGCCTTGGTTGTTATAGCAATAAGTATAAGCAAGAGCCTCTCTGCATACCATGCCTTGGTATGAGCATAGGTCTTATCACTCTGAGAGTGGACAGTGTCTGCACAATATGCTGTTAATTTCAGTAGTTAGAAGAGGCCCAGCTGAGAAGCAAAGTTACTGAACAAAATTGGTCCTGTTTTACCTCAAACCAGGACATAGCATTGCAAATGTTGGGAATTGTAATTCTTGCCCTAAAGAATGTACAGCCTAAAATATTTGTTTGAAAAAAATATAGCATAAAATGATATTATAATTTCTTGAATTCCCCTGAGAAGATTAATCTAACTTCTACTAGTATGCTTGAGTAAGTAATGATCTATCAGCATGGAAAGCAAGACAGGAGAAAGATTCCCAGTGACCTCAGTGGCTTTGGCTTGATCCCTAGTGACACAGAATGATTCTGCAGAAAAAAAGCCATGTTTTGCTGAATGTAGCTACTATATTTCAAGCAAAAGTATAGCGGATAATCCAGTTAACTTCCTTAGTCAGTGTTAATTTGGTATTTGAGATGGCTCAGATTTCTCACAGGGGAGTGAATTACAGTATAAATTAGACTAATTGATATTTTTTGCGGCATATTGAACTGCTGTTACTAAAAGTAAGAGAATAAAACATCAGATCTTAAATGCTAACATAGGCCAGGGCCATTGATCTGTTTTCTGGGAGGGAGGTGGGGATTGGTCTTATCCTTGAGACGGACCAGAGTGCAGCAGGGATGTGTTCTTCAGGGAATTGATCCAGGTGAAATAAGTGAATGCTAAGGAGAAGTCTTTGTGCTGGTGGCTCAAGGCATGCTTCTTTTTCATGTGTCATACTAAAAAATGGAAACATTGTCTGGTGACTGAAACTTCCTCTTGTGCAGCAATAAAGCAAGAGGTGGTTTCACACCAAAAACAAGACTTAATTGCACAAAATGTAGAACAAGTCAGTGTTAGGAGAGCAAGTTAGATCTTTAAGTTTTATGTGCACTACTGTATAAATAGCTTAAAATTTATGGTGAGCCATGCAGCTATCTGAACACACATTACCGCATTCTTACGCTGTCCTGTTGCGAATGGGGAGTGACAGAGCAGCTTGGTGGGCACCTGGCAGCCAGCCAAGATCAACCCACCACAACGATATAAATATGGAATCTTTATTCACCTATATTAGACAGGTTTCTCCACACTTTTTTGATTTGCAGAGCCCTAAAAAGTCCTAACAATTTTTAGGCTCTTTATATAAATTTTAGGCTTGCTGATGTTTTTGCTGCCCTTGATTATGCCAAAATATGCTAAAAGTATGCCAGGGACTCATAGGGAACTGCAGACCATAAGATGAAAACCACCATAAAAAAAAAAACTCAAACTTACCTCATACATCATATCTGGGAGACTTGATATACAGCGCTTCCATGTTAATAACACTTACTATTAGAAAAAAATAGCAAATTTTGCTTTTTTCCCTTTTATTTTTGGTTTCCTTTTATTAGCTCACAATGAGCTAGAATATAGCAAAAACATAGCGAAGTTTAACTAAAGGATATTAATCTTGAGAAGATCACATCTACAGGACTATGTGGGACTCCACATCAAATCAAAGATGTAGTATCTTCAGTGTTTTTATGATTAGAAGTTTTCTCAGTTTCAGGTTTTATTTTTGTCTACTTTAGAACAAAAAGGTGCTTGCAAGAATATACCAAGATTGTCAGTATTGGCAGCATGGACTGATACATTCAGTTACCAACGGCCAAGCTAAAGGCATGTCTACACTGTTCAATGGAATATACAGAGAGCCTCATGTTGTCATTGTCTGACTTTTAGAATTGGAAGCCATATACCATGACTGATCCCAAGCTAATTACTTTAGAGTGTGGCATGCTTAAACTTTGAATTTACTCCTTGGAATTTGGCACATTGTTGTGGTCCATGATGGAAGAAAATTCCTGTTATGCAAGTGACTGCCCATCTAGTCTATCAGTAAGTAAACATTAACTAGCTTTTAACAATTATCTTTCTATTAAGAAAGAACTACTTTTACATCTGACTGAGCAGTTTTGCCCATGAGATTGAAGGCTCTTCAAATCACAGTACTAATCCTTCTTTTCCATATAGAAGATAACAGCTGTGATGATCTTCCTGTATTATCACTGGTGTAAAGATTACTATGCTAACAAAACCACACTAACTTCACAGACTTGCAGTACAGCTGAGGTAGGAAGGGACCTTTGGAGACCATCTAGTCCAGCCCCCCTGCTCAAAGCAGGGTCAGCTACAGCAGGTTGCTTGGGGCCTTGTCCAAACTCACTCGCTTTATATTAGATTCTTTTACTTAAATTAGTCCTATATACTTCCACGTTTGATCTTGCTTTCTAAATAAATCAGTATTCCTTGGTTCTATGTTAATGAGCTGCTCTGTAGGACTGGGACCTTCAGCATGGCATGGAATTATTGTGCAGGAATATAATATAAGCAGTAATTTAGAAGATTCCCATAGTAAAAAACATGGGCTATAAGTCGGGAGATAAGGGTAGACCAGCTTCTCCACTGACAACAAATTCTTTCTTGTGACTTCAAGTACATTATTTTGTCAGGAATTGTTAGAGGAACCTCCACTTCACTAAAGGGTTTTAATGGTTTGATCAGCAAAATACCGCTATCAACGTTCAAACTAATAACAGATTTTAGGGGAAAATATTTACATATTTCCAAAATATGCCTGCAAAGAACATTGCTATTAGACTGTTTTTCAGTAGTAGTATATACTAGACATAAATCAGATCTTAAATTGAAGAGACTGACCCCATTCTCAACAAATTCTTTGAAATTACTGTTTTTTAAAAGTCTGTGACAGTTTATCAGTTAATTACCATACTATACAACTCAAACCAAATAAATGTTCTAGGGTTATAAAAACATTAATGAAAACACTTCTCTGACAGAATGTACACCCATGTTTTTCTTTTTGAACAAACAAAAACTTGCCTTTGCAATGAGAAAAGTGGCTCTTGAGCAACACTGGTTTCTCCTGACTAAGAAAACACTTTGAATTGTGTAGCCTGACAGCTATTCTCCTGCAGGTATAAAAGGAGCGACAGAACTCCTTGACATAGCATCTGCATCTCAGCTAGAAATTCTTCTGCAGCTGTAGAGTCAAAAGGAGGTAAAGGTTTCTATTTGCCCATTCCATCTGTGGCACATCAGATATCAGTGTCTCCCTTGAGAAATTTAAGGAAAAGAAAAAATGCTGTGCTGTTTGGATCTCAGCAGAGCCTCACTTCAGCCAGTTGCACCCCACGAGCCTTTGCAGTGAAAAGCAACATCCCTCTTTCTTTAGAGCACAACCAAAGCCCATATAAATAAGTAATTTGGGCACTAACACTCCTAGCTACACCCAACCACCACTTCATTTTTTTACCTCATGCTTAGTTAAGTAACACATGTGAGTACAAAGTGCAGGCCTCCTTCAGCTAACTGCTTGGGGCTGTGCAGGAGCAGGCTGCATTCAACCTTTGGTGCTAGGGAGCCTTTAGCAGTGTGAACCATTTGGCACTGTTGTCAACACCACAGGAAGTTATCACACCCTGACTGGTGAAAATATGACTGAAGGGCTACCCCACAATAAATGCATTTTTATCTGCATATAATTCCTGCAGTTATCCTGTATGTTATATGCATAAATATACACAATGTCTACAATCTCTGCTGCCACAACTGTCTCTGGTAGGCCCTCCATGCCCCAGGCGGGCCCCCTCACCTGTAGGCAGGTGTCCTTGTTCACTAGCACAATGATGAAGGAGCACATCCTGTAGAAGAAGACAGAGCACCTTGCACAGCAGCAAGGGCACGGCCTGACCAAGTGCTCATGGTGAGCAGTGACACAGGGGCAGGCAGAGCCCCACCCTGGCCAACACAAGTGCAACCAGCAGGTCCTCGGCCCAGCAGAAAGGGCCACCCACCTAAGCAGCAGGTGCCAGCTGCTGCTGGAGAATGCTTCCTGGTGGCACGAGCACGGCAGTGGCTGCACCCAGAGAAATTGCCCAGACAGGCCTTTGGCTCTGCTTCACAATGAGTTTAGCAGCAGAGAAATCTTTGGGCTTTAAAAGCAGATTTTAAATGGTTTCCTACAGTTGCTATTTGAATTAAGTTGCTGGATAATTATGTAAAGCCTAGGAGTTCTTGGCTACATTTTTCTTTGCACCTCCAAACTTTTAAAAGGTAATTTTCACAACACTCTTTTCCTCATGCCACATATTGCCACCCATTTATTTTTCCATGTACCCACTCAATCATCTCAGCAAAGAGCTCTTTCTCAAAATCTGGTACTCATGGCACCTTTCTTACTGGGATCATAACAAACCAGCACCTCCTGGCACAAAATACCAGTCTCACCAGAAAAAAAGTTCTCAACTATGAGCACATGGGAATTCCAGCATCTATAAGCACTCACATTGTAGAAATGGAAAAAAAAAAAATTGCTGCAGATCTGTATTGGGTGTAAGGCAAGGTTTTGGTAGCAGGGGGGCTGCAGGGGTGGTCTCTTGTGAAAAGAGACCAGGGGCTGCCCTGTGCTAAACACAGCCGGTTCCAGCCGACTTGGCAATGGGCCCACCACTGGCCAAAGCTGAGCCAAGCAGTGTAGTTGGTGATGCCCCTGTGAAAACATATTTAAGAAAGGGCAAAATGCTGCACAGGCAGTGAGTAGTGAGGAAAAAAGTGTGAGAAACAACCCTGTGAACACCAAAGTAGAGGGAGGAGGGGGAGGAGGTGCTCCAGGCACTGGAGCAGATATTCCCCTACAGCCCATGGAGGACCCCATGTCGGAGCAGTCGGATATTTTCTGAAAGAATTGCAGCCCATGCTGTAGCAGTTAAGGACTGCACTCTGTGAAGAGGACCTATGCTGGAGCAGGGGAAAAGTGTGAGGAGGAAGGAGCAGCAGAGAGGAACTGTTATGGTCTAAACACAACCCCCCATTCCCCATTCCCCCTGCACCACTGAGGGGGGGAGGGAGGTAGAAGAGTCAGGAATGAAGGAGTGAAGTTGAACTTGGGAAAGAGGGGGAGGAGGCAGGAAGGTGTTTTTGCTTTTCACCATCCTACTCCATTTTTAATTGGTGATAAACAATTTTCCCCAACTCAAGTCTGTTTTGCCTGTGATGATAATTGGGAAGTGATCTCCCTGTCTTTATCTCGACCCACAGGCTTCTACATCTCATTTTCTTCCCTTGTCCTGCTGAGGAGGGGGAGTGAGAGAGTGGCTGAGTGGGTGTCTGGCAGCCAGCCAAGGACAACCCACCACACCATCTCTAGGTAAAAGCTGCTTCAAGAAGTTCTAGGCACTACTTGCTTATTTGTTTTGGGCTGCTGCATCACATCAGGTCTGGGCTTTGTTTCAAAGAAATTCTCAAAGTCAGAGAACTACTAAAAAAATTGGCCTCAACATGCTTGAGAAAGTTAACTTAAAAACTGTCAAATTTCAGCAAACAGGAAACATGAACACCTATATATTCTGTGACATGTCAGAATGATAGGATTATAAAAATGAGGAAGAGAAGGATTAAGAATTACCACTGAAGGGGAAATTCAAATTGTAACTGCACAGCAGTGGTAATTTGTGACCAAGGAATGATCTGGCATGGAAGGCAAGAAGGCCTAAGTGCAGAAGGGGTTAAACTGGCTGGAAGCAGGGATGCCAGAGACAGAACAACTCCCCTTAAGGGAGTGAAGTTTCCCTTGCTGATTAGATAAGAAACAGCCACAGCATTGTCTTGTAGCAATCCTAGAATGCAAGTGCTTGGGAGCCCTCCTTGGGCAGCAGATCTGGCTTTGGGGGATGAACCCAGTACTGGGCCAAGGCGCCTCATGCCTACACTCATGGGACTGGTAGTGGTGCAAGTGTATATAAGGAATCTACTTGTGACGCATCTTTGCAGACTCCTTGTAGAACCGCTACAGCGGTAGAACTGTCCAATGCATCGTTCATTAATTTTATTTTTTTTTATTTAAGCACAAATGTGAGTTTAATTCACTTCAAGGGGTAAAATACAAATTCCCCAACACCACACACATGTAAACTAAAGTTGAAAGTTAAATCAACTTTTTATTCAAAGCACCTATTAAAATGACAGCACATTTACTCTTCTGCTGTTGTCATGCCAAACTACAGCTTAATCTTACAAAGCATAGAACACTTCAATATTTCTTGTATGCAATCACTTTTTAATAAAACAAAAAGCAGTCTTCCACCTCAGGTTTTTTACTTGTTATTTTACCCAAAATTTGTTACTTACACAAAAGTACTTGAGCTGTCTGAATTTTTTCTACAGCTATGTAGCTGTATTCAGTGTACTTGTCATACTGAAAGAAGTATTGTGCAAGTTATAGAATAGAATCATAGAACCATAGAATAGTTTTGGTTGGAAGGGACCTTCAAAGGTCATCTAGTCCAACCCCCCTGCAATGAGCAGAGACATCTTCAACTAGATCAGGTTGCTCAGAGCCCAGTCCAACCTGACCTTGAATGTTTCCAGGGATGGCACATCTACCACCTCGCTGGGCAACTTGTGCCAGTGTTTCACCACCCTCATTGTAAAAATTTTCTTCCTTATATCTAGTCTAAATCTACACTCTTTTAGTTTAAAGCCATTACTCCTTTTCCTATCGCAACAGGCCCTGCTAAAAAGTTTGTCCCCATCTTTCCTGTAGGTCCCCTTTAAGTACTGAAAGGCCCCAAAAAGGTCTCTCCAGAGCCTTCACTTCTCCAGGCTGAACAACCCCAACTCTCTCAGCCTTTCTTCATAGGAGAGGTGTTCCAGCCCTGTGATCATTTTTGCGGCCCTCCTCTGGACCTGCTCCAACAGGCCCATGTCTTTCCTGTGCTGAGGGCTCCAGAGCTGAATGCAGTACTCCAGGTGGGCTCTCACCAGAGCAGAGTAGAGGAGCAGAATCACCTGCCTTGCCCTGCTGGCCACGCTTCTTTTGATGCAGCCCAGGATACGGTTGGCTTTCTGGGCTGCGAGCACATATTGCTGGATAATGTCCAGGTTTTCATCCACCAGTACCCCCAAGTCCTTCTCCACAGGGCTACTCTCAATCCCTTCATCCCCCAGACTGTATTGATACCGGGGGTTGCCCCCACCCAGGTGCAGGACCCTGCACTTGGCCTTGTTGAATCTCATGATGTTCACACAGGCCCACTTCTCAAGCTTGTCCAGGTCCCTCTGAATGGCATCCCGTCCCTCAGGTGTGACAACTGCACCACTCAGCTTGGTGTCATCTGCAAACTTGCTGAGGGTGCACTCGATCCCACTGTCTTTGTCATTGATGAAGTTATTGAACAGTACTGGTCCCAATGAGGGACACCGCTTGTCAAATCCATATCTCTCCAATTTAGAGAGAAGGATGTTGTGGGGGACTGTGTCAAAGGTTTTACAGAAGTCCAGACAGACGACATCCGTAGCTCTTCCCTTCTCCAAGTTGTCAAAAGTTGTCAAAAGCATTACAGCTGACTGGGAAAATCAGTTCTGTTGAATTAAGTTATGACTTGGATCTGCAACTGACTGGTGATAAGTCTTATGCCCTGTGAAATACCACTCACAAGCAATTCCGAGTTATGCCTCACAAGTACAACAGATTCATGCTCAAGGTTCATTTTGGGATCAGACTATTTGTATGCAGCCAACAGAACAGTCAAAAGCATGTAACTGAGAAATTCTAAGCCCACACTCATGAACTGCCAAGTAGTTTTACATAGGCTAAGCAGCCTGATATGACTATGAAGTGTTTCTTTTTTTAAAAAAATCCAAAAGGCCAAAACTGAAGTGCATTAATACATTATTTTAAACAAACTGGGTTAATAAAATTTTCTACCACAACAGGTATCAATTATCAGAGAACATAACCCAACAATTGCAGTTTCTGCTGTAGAATTAGAGTACTTTTCTGAAACAGCTGTATGCATCTAGTCAGTCTATATCAAGTAATTGAACAATTTTTTTCTTCTCACTTAAGAAATAGGGAAAGTCTGAATTTTTATCTGAATTTCCTGACCTTCAATAAGAGGGAGGAGTTAAGAGCAAGCAGGTCAGTAAATATGACTTATTAACATCCCTTAAAGCAGCAGCTCAACTAAAGAGTTTATCCAATTTGGAAACAAATTTTCCATAGCATATTAGGACTCTGGTTGCCTTCCAAGCAAGATACAGAAAGAGATCACCATGAGACAATGGTATTTGAAAGTACACAATAATCATGAGGTGACAAGATGTACTGCTAAATGCTTTTTATCTGCATCTTAGAGCACTACGCAATGTTCTGTACCTTCATTTATTTGGGAAATATATGAAATCACAGAGGTAACATACTCAAAACTACCTTTGAAAGCCTATTTTCTAGTTAATACTTTTTTTGCCATGTTTAATTGATAGCTGTGCTACAGTTAGTGAACACAAAATTGGCATGTTATCCTGAAGTAAAGCAGTAAGGAGGCTTTATGCACAGCAATTATGGAGGCTTCTATTTGCTAATAATCATATAAGAGTAATACTTTAAGACTTAGTGTTTGCTAATAGGAATTCTAAAATAGTTTAGTATAAATCAATACCATCCTGTCAATACCCTCTTTATTAACAAAAGCAAGTGTCAAATCATTAAAGGGACCAAAAACATCTAAAAAAAATATTACCAATTGTTTACCTTTGTCTAGACTTTGCAAGACTAATCATTTTGAGATAAACCCAACAATGTGCAAAAGTTCCTAACATCATACATTAGGAATAACAAGTGCTACTCAAACCAAGAGGTTCTGCTGAGATCAAATACAAAACCATAAAATAGCAAAGTCAAGTCTCATATCTTGAGCAGTCGCAGTGAAGATCCTGAACTATCTTACAGTTTCCTGTATGAAGTGGTTTCTTCCCCTCTATGAGTTGAGATATCTAAGCTTTACCTTTTGCCTTAGTGATAATAGGTAAAAATATACTAACATTATAAAACTTGGTTCCATTGCTGCTTACAGTATCTTCAGATGTACCACTTCATATAGTTTTGCTTAAACAGTGCAATACTTTCCCTTTTCTCAGCCTTCTTTGGCCACATGTACCATTCCACTAACCACACTCTGCTCAGAAAGTGCTTCCTGTGAAAACGGTTCAAATAAATGAGTTAACCTTACAAAAATCTAGCTTCCCACAACATGAAGTTTGTCCACTCTGCATTATGCAGTTCCATATTTACAAGACACTTAAACTTTACATTTCTCTTTTACCTTATAAAAAGTGCAACTTTCTCACCCCATGTTATGGGGTGACAACATTCTTAAATTCTACAGAACAGCAGCATATGATAAGTAAATAAGGTGCTTAGATTATGCCCATGATCTAACTGGTTAAGGAACACCAAGTACCACCATTTCCTAAAGGCAGACTCCATTCCTATGCTACTGTCATAGTGGTGCCACAGCTAGGTTTGCAAGCTCAATAAGAGCCAATGCACCACGCATGCGTTCACGCTGTTCCTGGAGGTAGCGGCAAGCAGCTAAATAAGCACTATTTTTCTCTTCATCATCCTCTTCATCAGATTGAAGATATCCCATCAGGTCCTTCTGTTCCTGATACGTTTTCTGCCTTGTTATACTTTCCAAGTGGGAGCACGATGTTCTCTAGTCTCCCAGTATCTGCATCAGAGGTGGAAAATGCTTTTAAATTATGTACAGTTTATGTAAGAATTACCGTTACAGAATCACAGAATGGTCAGGCTCGGAAGGGACCTCTGGAGGTCATCTAGTCCAACCCCCTGCCAGAGCAGGGTCACCTACAGCAGGATGCACAGGACGGCATCCAGGTGGGTTTTGAATGTCTCCAGTGTGGGAGACTCCACCACCTCTCTGGGCAGCCTGTGCCAGTTCTCTGCCACCCTCAAAGTAAAGAAGTCCCTCCTCATGTTTAGATGGAACTTTCTATGTTCAAGTTTGTGCCCGTTACCTCTTGTCCTATCACTGGGCACCACTAAAAAAAGACTGTTCCTATCCCCCTGGTACTCTCCCTTTAAGTATTTATAAGTATCGATAAGATCCCCCCTCAGTCTTCTCTTCTCTAGACTGAAAAGACCCAAGTCCCTCAGCCTTTCCTCATAAGAAAGATGCTCCATTCCCCTAATCATCTTAGTTGCCCTCTGCTGGACCCTCTCCAGCAGTTCCCTGTCCTTCTTGAACCGGGGAGCCCAGAACTGGACACAATACTCCAGATGCGGCCTCACCAGGGCAGAGTAGAGGGGAAGGATGACCTCCCTCAACCTGCTTGGCCACAGTCTTCTTGATGCACCCCAGCATGCCATTGGCCTTCTTGGCCACCAGGGCACATTGCTGGCTCATGGTCATCCTGTTGGCCACCAGGACTCCCAGGTCCCCTTCCACAGAGCTGCTCTCCAGCAGGTCAGCCCCCAACCTGTACTGATGCATGGGGTTATTCCTCCCCAGATGCAGGACCCTACACCTGCCCTTGTTGCACTTCATTAGGTTCCTCTCCGCCCAACTCTCCAGCCTGTCCAGGTCACACTGTATGGTGGCACAGCCTTCTGGTGTGTCATCCACCCCTCCCAGTTTTGTGTCATCATCAAACTTGCTGATGGTACACTCTATCCCTTCATCCAGGTCATTGATGAATATATTGAACAGGACTGGACCCAGTACTGACCCCTGGGGAACACCACTTGTTACTGACCTCCAACTAGACTCTGCACCACTAACCACAACCCTCTGGGCTCTACCTGTCAGCCAGTTTTCAATCCACTCCACTCTCCATTCATCTAACCCACACTTCCCAAGCTTGCCTGTGAAGATGGTGTGGGAGAGTGTGTTGAAAGCCTTGCTGAAGTCAAGGTAGACAACATCCACTGCCCTCCCCTCATCCATCCAGCCAGTCATGCCATCGTAGAAGGCTATCAGATTAGTCAGACATGACTTCCCCTTGGTGAATCCATGTTGACTGCTTCTCATAACCTTCTTTTCCTTCAGATGCTTGCAGATGATGCCCAGAACGAGCTGTTCCATCATCTTTCTAGGGATGGAGGTGAGGCTGACCGGCCTGTAGTTTCCTGGGTCTTCCTTCTTGCCCTTTTTGAAGACTGGAGTGACATTGGCTTTCCTCCAGTCCTCAGGCACCTCTCCTGTCCTCCAGGACCTTTCAAAGATGATGGAGAGTGGCCCAGCAATGACTTCCGCCAGCTCCCTCAGCACTCACGGGTGCATCCCATCAGGCCCCATGGACTCGTGGGTATCCAGTTTACTTAATTGATCTCTAACTTGTTCCTCTTCAACCAAGGGAAAGTTTGCCTCCCTCCAGACTTTCTCTGTTACCTGCAAAGTCTGGGACTCCCAAGAGCTGGCCCGAGCGGTGAAGACTGAAGCAAAGAAGGCATTCAGCAACTCCACCTTCTCTGCATCATCTGTCACCACGGCACCTGTCTCGTTCAACAGCAGGCTCACATTCTCCCTAGTTTTCCTTTCGCCGCCTATGTACTTAAAGAAACCCTTCTTATTGGCCTTGACATCCCTTGCCAGGTTCAATTCCAAGGCTGCCTTGGCTTTCGTCGTTTCATCCCTGCATACCCTGACAGCATTCTTGTACTCTTCCCAAGCAGTCAGTCCCTTCTTCCACATACTGTGAACTCCCTTCTTCCACCTGAGCTTTTTCAGAAGCTCCCTGCTCAGCCATGCAGGTCTCCTACTTCCCTTGCCTGATTTCTTGCTCTTAGGGATGCACCAGTCCTGAGCTTGGAGGAAGCGATGCTTAAATATCAGCCAGCTCTCTTGAGCCCCCCTACCCTCTAGAGCCCTCTCCCATGGGATTTCTCCAAGCAATTCCTTGAAGTGGTCAAAGTTAGCCCTCCTGAAGTCTAAGGTTTCAACCCTACTTGTCCTTCTGTGCATACTGCACTTAATCCCGAACTCTGTCTTCTCATGATCACTGCAGCCAAGTCTGCCCCCAACCTTAACATCCTCCACCAGTCCCTCTTTGTTTGTCAGTACTAGGTCTAGTAGTACACCTCTCCTTGTGGGCTCCTCCACCACCTGAGTCAAAAAGTTATCATCAATGCACTGGAGGAACCTCCTGGACTGAACTGGACTGTTCAAAGATAGCAAAGACCTTCCAAGTATTGTCTTGCACATGACTAATCACTGCATTTGTTGTTTCTCTTTCAACCCTTTTATGGCACTATTTAAGCTGTCAGAAGCCTCCTTTATTCAGCATTTTAAGTGCAGAAGTGCCCAAGGGATAGCTGATCTTTCACACACATCTTTCTGCTACATGGTATTTCCACCAGTCAGCTCTCCCTGTGCATACACGATTGTTGTTCCTCCATAGATGCAAATTCAGCAGTATGACTGTAGCACTAACATGGTATTAGCAGGTGTTGTTCAAGCAAAGAGAAGCATTTAAGTAGAGAAGGAGAAACAGATGAGAAAGCCTCATGAGGAACTTTGTCTTAACCAGGAGTCGGCAACAAAAGGCAAGGCTGGGTTGAATCATACTAAAGGAACAGCTGGGTTTTGTTTGTTGTTTTTCTTTTTTTTTTTCCCCTAAGAAAAAAACCACTTTCTCAGGCCACTCTGTGTTATAAGTTTAGAGGGAGATCACACCATAAGGAAACTTACTTCGCTAGCCACTCAGCTGCAGCTTTATTGCCATCCGTCTGTTCTTTACTCAGTCTGACTGTGAGTTCTTCCCTCTTCAGCCGGGCATATGGGTATTTGGGGCAATGACGGTTTGCATGTGTGAATCTGCTTGAACAGCCTTAAAAAAACAAAATACCAATGGAGAACACATTAAGGAAATCAGTCAACTGACATGTTAGCATAACATCTGTGGGATGAAGATGCTCCTTACTCCACAAAAACCTGGATTCAGTTGAAAACAGCACACTAGTCACAAGGCCCATAACATGCCCATTAATTTTATGCATTGGTATCAACTGATACAATTACTGATAACCTGGCTTATATAATCAAGTATGCAATCCTTATATCTAAGTTTGCATGATTATGCACAGCTTCTGTGTGGCTTCTCCCTTCCCTAGAAGCTCCTCTAAAATTAAGATCCAAAGTTTTTATAGATCGCTGCCACATGAGCCGTCCATACATTCCCAGTACTAGACTGACACTAATTCTGAAAGCCACAAGCTATTCTCTGAGGGCTCACCATTCTCTGAGCAGACAAAAGGCTTTTCCCCTGTGTGAAGATGCTGGTGAGTTTTGAGTTGTCCACTCTGAACAAAGGCTTTCCTGCAGTCTGGGTAGTCACACAAATAAGGTCTTTCACCTTTAAAAGCAAAACAAAACAAAACCTCAAAACCAAACAAAAAAGCCACAAAAAAGCAACACCCCCCCAAAACCCAAACCCACAACCACACACACAGACTTATGAAAGTTGAATATAGAAGTCATACTATCCAGTGGTGGTCCTTGGCTTGAGACTTACACAAGCAAGCTCTCCTTTTATGCACTCATACTCGCATCTACTCAGAAAGCCTTAGTGTACTGGACAGCAGAGATACACTTTTACCCCAAATGGATGTTTAAAGTACGTATTAAATGCTACTGGATAATACATTTTTCCCCCCAAAAAATAACAAAATTCTATTTTTCCCTTATCATATTCCTAATCTTGCACATTATTTAAATAATCTATACTCAAGTCAGCTTCCAGTATGTTGAAATACAAGATAATTCTAGAAAGCATAAAAAGAATAGGGTGACAGCAGTTCAGAGAAATCATGGGCCTCGCTTTTTCCCCCCTCCATGATAAGATTGGACATTTGTCCCTGTCACTGTCCAGATTTTTGGACTGCAGTAGGAATTCGATTGAGGCAGACAGGGCACTATGGCAACTGCAAGTAAGATGACTCCTTATCAAGGAGTCATCCTTAGTTCTGTTCATTTTGCTATGTGAGGCAGTGGCAAGCAATGTTACACACTGTTCTCATTGAAAACTTCTGCTTCAGCATGTAAGTAGATGTGTGAACTTAGTAGTGGCCAGGTTTCCAGAAAGGCTACGGTTTTGTAGTTCTGCAGTGTTAGCAGCATCTCATCATCTTTGGTTCCAGAGAAGAGAAGAATTTGACAATGTTTTCCCTTTGAGCACTGCATCCTGCCTTTCAGAGTATCATGAAAGACTGAGGGCTTAGAGTGTTTTGTTTGTTTAAGAACTTTTTTTTTGACATAAAGCTTTCCTAAAGAACTGAGATAAGTCCTAGAACTGATACTTGTAGTTAGGTAGAATGAAACATACACAGTATATTGTATAGATAGCATCCTATAGTATAGGTAGAACAAAGTAAAGGCAAACAATTTAATTCCAGTTACAAACGGATACATTTTATCATTAATATAAACCAAACCAGGGTAAAATAACTGAGGTTAACAATATAGGAATGAATAAAGTTGCAGAAGTATCTTATTAGAGAATTTTACTAGACTATTTGAAAAATAGTTGGCATGAATAAATGGAGGTAGGAAGAGAAACTCATTCTAGACTCAAGCCAAGAGAATTTAGGCCTGTGGGATAATTATTGGAGGTGACTTAGAAATTAAGTTATATTCACATTTTGAAGAAGGGTACAGCATCGATGAAACTTTCAGGGTCAGAGTGCAGCTGGTGTGCAGAGGATACATTTCACAAAGGTTCCCTAGGCAACCTTAGATGATAACGACATTGGGGGAGTCCGGTGTGCTAAAAAACAGTGCGGAGGATGGAGCGGAGTGGAGACACCGTGGCCAAACTCTGTGATAAAATGGGAACTTGAGGGTCAAATGGAACCCTTGAAGGTCTTATGGAACTGATAAGCTGCCTAATTGTTACCCTGAGCCAACGATCTGTCATTTTTTCCCAAAATGCTATCCTTTGGGTGAACTTTGCTCATTATAATGTCATTATAATACCAAAACACA
>VZSZ01007526.1:0-10488 GCA_013398815.1 Ibidorhyncha struthersii
CCTTTCTTCCAAAGGCCATAAATCCTGTTTTTCTCCCTAAGCTCTCTGTTCAGCCAGGCCGGTCTTTTCCCGTGACGGCTTGTCTTTTGGTACATGGGGACAGCCTGCTCCTGTGCCTTTAAGACTTCCTCCTTGAAAAACATCCAGGCTTCCTGGACTCCTTTGCCCTGGAGGACTGCCTCCCAATGGACTTTTTGGGCTCCTGAAAAGCCCAAAGCCTGCCCTCTGGAAGTCCAAGGTAGCAGTTCTGCTGACCTGTTGTTGTCTTTCTGAGCTTCTTTGTGAGTGTGCAGATAGTTGAGGTTTTATTAATATCCTAAATTTAAAAAATATATCTGTGATATACCAGACCATCATTCCAGATGGAAAGTGCCTGAGAATATTTCAGAGGCAGATTATTTCAAATACTGAAGCCTTTAGAAGAACATCTAAAAAGCCTTATAGAGCCATGTCCTCTGAGTGTTGAGCCTTGTATCTCAGCTGTCCTTTGAGTATGGGACTGTTATCTCTCTTTTGAATACTAATATCCTCTTTTGAATACTGATATCCTATGAGGTAGCATGCAGGACTCCTGTTATTGTTAGACTATCCAAGATTATTACTTTATAATGAACAGCTGTTATCATAAAAATGTTAGATGGTCTTAGACACAGTACTTCTTTCTGATATAACACTTAGAGACGTTGACTCTGTCCTCAAAATTTGCATTTATCCAAAGGTAGATGTTCAGTTAATGTAAGAAAAATTATATATTTTATAGGCTAGCTTTCGATTAGTTTTAACTTTATCACATTTTTTCTTCAAATTGGCAAGGCTTGTCTCAGACTCTAATGTTAAAGATTAAGCATTGACGCTGTTTTTGAAAATCCAGGTTACGTATATATGTCTCAAAAATCTTATGTGGTGGACTATTTTAAATGTTGCAGTCCATACATTGCACGTAACATTTCAATTAAACTAAAAATGCTTGAATATACAGAAGGTTTTCACAAAGGCTAGCTTCAGTCTTGTTAAGGATGGTGTCTCTACACATCCTTTGTAGTTGATGAAAAAAGATATACTCCTCTATAGGATGACTTAGAGCAGCTTTATCTTTGTGTTGGCTATAGAGGGAGCCTGAGGAGATGAGCCTCACTGGACTAGTCAGTCTTACATGGTAGCCATTCATAAAGGCTTCATTCAGTGTTATATGCAAATTGAGATATTCCAGCATATATCTCTATTTTTCAGATGCTTGTTATTTTTCTGAAAATGTTGGTCTTGCGCTGACACTTCTGCTTGTGAAATTAACTTCAGGAAGTTTATAGAACAGCTTCACTCAATAAAAATAATGAAATCTCTTTGCAAGAATAATAATATAGGTGGGGTTTTTTTAATTCCAATTTCTCAGTGTCTTAAAATTACTACATACTTGTTATGGAATTAAGGATTTATCATTCAACACGCATATACACGCAGTAGAAATACCACTGATTTTAAAGTTGCAAAATTCAGGCTTGAGACTTTAAAGAAAAAGTATGTATTGTGTTACATACCACTAACTCTATCAAGAATAGAGCTAATGTTCAAAAAACCAAACTGCTTCTTCAGCACGTATCTATGAAAATTTGGTGTGAGTATATACCTGTGTATATACTGTAAGTATCTGTGAAGTCACACATTTTTTGTGGTTTTGGACAGAGCAATATTTACAACATGGTCTTAAAAAAGACAGAGATATATCTGTAGTTAGTATTTTAGTAGCAGTTATTAAAGAGTAAGACATAACAAGATATGAAGGTCCAAACAAGAACACCTGAATGTACTCTTTCTTGAGCAGAGGATCAATTTCATCATGATGTGAATTCTGCAGTTCAACTCCTTCTGAAATAGCATTTGGGTTTCTATCTGTATGCTTTGATTTTCAGCCTAGTACCTCTAGAGACAAAAATCCAGTTTAGATAGAGAAGGAATTATTGAGGTTGGCTGTGATATTGCCAAGACTGCCAAATCACTCCAAGGAGACCTAAGGATAACCTCAAACCTCTCTAATTTACATTTTATATTCAAAATTCAGGCTTTCAACATTTTTTTTTCCACGTAATTATTCATAGCACATTTGCTCTTTTGTGTTTCATGGCTTGGAGAAAACAGAGAACTGTAGAAAAACTTTAAACTTACCATTATTGATATCAATATTTTTAAAATGGGAAAACACTTGACTATCATGTGGAGTGCAGTGGTATCAAAACTGGAATACAATAGCATAGCAATCAAAATATTTGAAAAATAAGATTGGTTTAATAATTGACTTAAATTATTTAACAAAAGTGTAATGAGTCAGTGGGATAGCATTTTGTATTTTGTTTCTGTACATAGATATACATTATTAAATAGCAGAGTGCTTGGAATTAAGCTGAAATAAATGCCCTTATTGCAGTAGAAAATTGTCTGAAAACATTTGAAATATTACTCTTCTATTTTATATTTTCACAAAGAAATAGGAAAAGACAAGTATTCAGCTTTTAAGTATAGTTCTGTTCATTTCTAAAACAGAATAGACAATAATTTGATAGTTTAGTGTATTTCCATATTTAAAACACAAGGGGTTTTGCATTTTTTCTTATTTTATGAAAAAAAATCTGTTGATACCTTTGTGTAACAGCAATTTTTAATAACTTCCAATAAATAATAAAGGTTTATTTTAAAATTGCTTTTCTTTATAATCATACTTTAGATAAATCTTTCACTGGAAACTGTGTTATAAATAAACCAGGGGAAGAAGAGCTAAGAGATAGGACTAAAATGCTGTCTTTGCACAAGACACTGAAACCTTTTTATTCATTGATAGCAAAGGTTTCCTTAAAAATAATTTCTGTTATACTTAACAGTTTATTTCCAAACTAATATATAGTTTTCAGTTCAGTAATAGAATTTCACTATATCAGCTAAGAAGAAAACCCCAGATTGGACACTGGGATATGGTAAAGCAAAGTATAATCCTACTTCAGATATAGGGAAGCTCTACTTACAGTAAGGTTGTTTTGGGGGTAGAGGAGGACATGAGGAGAGAAGAATTATCTTTTAGGCAGATGGATTCCCAGAGTATACCATATTAGTGAACAGCTTTGATACTTCGAAGCAAACTGACTCAAACCCTTTTTTTTTTCAGAAGATGAAATGTGATTCTTTTTCTTCTGATAACAGATCTATAACTTCAATATTAATAGTATTATTATTATAGTTCACTATATATACTTTTATCACTTATAATGATGAACAAGATGGAGTGAAGAGAAGTACAATTTCGGAATCCAAGTCAAACTGTAAGGAGTTGCAATTTGATAAAAACTGAGCAGTTATAAAGAATACCTTTTACATTTACACTTTTAAGACTATTACTGCAGTGTGAGTGCCTTTCTGTTACAGAACAGAAATTAAACATTGTAGATCTATATATATCAGTGAAACTATGCTAAGGATCAATTAGGTCTTGCAAGGTAGATTTCTCAAATGGCTTGCTTGGATGGATGTGATGAATCTGCCTTTTGGAGCAAGATCTTCAAATCAGTCCAAATCTGGATATGGTTCTTGTGTGTACAGCTGAACAGTCAAGGGCTCTACAGAAGGAATAATAATTTATTGCTAGTTCTCTTTTATTTTTTTGTTCCGAACTGTGAGTAGTTTTATGTTCTGTCTTAAAGAAAATGAGAAGGTTTTTTAGTGGAGAATTAATGTATTATCTCTTAATATTTCGTTGTCTGATTTGTAGTAGGTAAAAAAATAATGAAGCACTATCATAGTAACCGGCTAATAACTTAGAATTATTCGATATGTTAGAAATTGAAGTGTTTACAAAAGGAAATTTGCTGATCTTGTTACAATATTGACAGTACATCAGGCAGTGAAGCTGTCAATGGCCAGGGGGTAAATGAAATTAGAAATAATAATTATTGATCATTTGCCTTTCCAGGTAAAAAAAAAAAAAGATTTAAATTCCCTTGTCATGAACTTGAAAAAAAAAGTGCTGAATATTTATCCTATCCAAGTCAACATATTTGTATGAAAAATATTCTGTAAAATATAACAAAACTTAATATGCACTTTTTGCATCTGTCCATCTGTTTTTTATCTGTTTGCATAAAGCTGGAGAATGCATGAAATTCTGTGAATTAGAAGGTATAGAGAGAATTGGAAGTGATAGAGGAGCCAACATGGAGAAGTGCTCTGTTGGATCTCCTATTCACCAACAAGGAGGGGTTTGCTGGGGATGTGAAGATCTAAGGCAGCCTTGGCTGAAGTGACCATGTGATGGTGGAGTTCAGGATCCTGAAGGCAGGGAGGTGAATTGAAAACTGGCTGAATGGCCCAGCCCAGAAGGTGGTGATCAACAGTGCAAAGTCTAGTTGGAGGGCACTGGCTAGTGGTGTATCCTAGGGGACAATACTGGGTCCAGTTCTCTTTAACATCTTCATTAATGACCTGGATGATGGGGCAGAGTGTACTCTCAGCAAGTTTGCAGATGACACGAAAACAGGAGGAGTGGCTGATATGACCCTCTGGCATATCAGCCATTCAGGGCTCAGTGGGGATCTTATTAATGTATATAAATACCTGAAGAGAGGGTGCAAAGAGAACAGAGCCAGGCTCTTTTCAGTGATGCCCCATGACAGGACCAGAGGCAATGGGCACAAACGGAAACAGGAGGTTCCAGATGAACATCAGGAAACACTTTTTTTTCTGTGAAGGCGACTGAGCACTTGAAAAACATCTAGACACAGTCCTGGGCAACTGGCTCTAGGTGGCCCCTCCAAGGGGGTTGGACAAGATGACCTCCAGAGGTCCCTTCCAACCTCATTCTGTGACTGTATTCTTTAAGATAATACGTAGTAAGTAGGTAATAAGTAGTTAGATTTTTGGTGCATTATATATATATCCATGCTTTCATGACACGACAACCAGAAAGCTGCACTTAACTTACAGAAAATGTTGGAAAAAGGAGGGTATGAGAAAGTAATGAAAATAGACAGTTGGCTTTTGGATTATTTTGCTGTTAATACTCCTATTTTGGTGCATCAGAGACTGATCACAGCTAAACATAATGGCCTCTACTAGTCTTCTGTTCCTGTGTTTATTTACAGTTCTTTTAATTTGCATCACTGGCTTTGATAAATTAAGCAATAATACATTCATCTCGGAGCTTTCAACTAACTAGCAGTTATTTAAACTTAGTATGAGTTTTAAGCATGGGGGTCAAGGAGATATCTACCAGACCTTAAATTTTTTCTGCCAACAGTATGCCATTACCCGTGTTTTAAACTTAGTACTAACAGCAGCTGTAGTTTCCCTGTGTTCTCCTTCACATCATTCCTTACATGCCTCTGCTTTTGTCAAAGTCTTTGCAAAAAGCTTGACAAGATCAAGCTACCCAGAATGCTGAATCTACTTTTCCCAGTGGTAACCAAAGGTTCCTCTCTTAATACTTTGCACACTATCTGTCTGTAGCTACCTATTACCTCTGCTTTGGACTTAAATTGTGAACTTTTTCATCAGGATCATCTCTTCGTTCCCTGTCTACAAAGCATAGGACAGTGAGGTCCTGGTCTATCACTGGGTATTTTTGCTTATCAGTATACTTATCGATAACAATAGCAACACGTAAAATAAATAGTAGGTCATGTTGTGAAATGAAATTATGGCATAGTCTTAAAAGGAGTTCATGTTCCCTGATCAGTTTGTGTAAATTGCCTAGTATTAATGTCATATGAACATAAACAAAACTACCCTGAAATGTTAAACATTGCTTTTGTTAATTTTATTGAATTGATTGGTTTAATATCCTCCATGAGAGAATACATTTAGTCTGGTTATCACATATTTTGGTTGCATATGTATATATGACAAAGTTATATTAATATTCCTATACCATAATTTTAGAAAGACATCTAAATTCATTTAAATTAGAAAGCTCAGGGATTTTTTTACATAAAAGGATAATTTGTTTATTTATTAGAGATCAAAATTATCCTTAACATGAGGTTAAGTGCCAATTGTATCTATATTTAAGTAGTTGACCTCGAGGAGTGAATTATGTCTTGTTCACATTAAGGTTTAGATGAAATGTAAAATGATACTCCATATATAATACAGCTAGCTTTCTGGATTTATACAAGGTACATTTTTAATGAAAATATCACTCTTGATGAAAAATATAAATTTCAGAGAAATGGTTTTAAGTGTTATTATTTCTGAAGATCTTGCCAAAATTCTCATTACCTAACTTCTCTCTGAAGCAGGATTCAGAAAGAGGAATGAAAGCTTAAGTATGTCTGGCATTACTTATAGTAGTTCAAAGTACATCAAAAGCCTTTGCTGATTCTCATTCAAAATCAGATATGACATTTTGGAATAATCTAAGAAAAGTTTTCAGGTTTATTATTAAAGTGATTAGAGTCTCAGCAATAGGAATAAGAATGATAGGAGTTCCTACACCGTGTAATATTTTCAGTAAATGCTGCTTTAGACTTCAGAGTTCTGAGATCTATAGTAAACATGAAGTTTCTTGGGTATTTTTGTTTGTTTGTTTTTTCTTAGCCTTGACTTCAAAAAAATGATGCATACAATTTATTAATACAGTTTGCTGCCAGTTTTGCAACTGGATGTTTTTGTTCAGTCCATTCAGCTTGTAGGACTCTCACAAAAATAGGTTAGAAGTTTGTTCTTCTAGAATGCTCTCTAAATCACATTTTTGCTACAAATTTTTACTAGTATGATGAATTTTACATATTTGTATTGATATTGCTAATTCACTTCAATATGTTCAGCTCTAGGCTGCCTTTACTAATGCAATGCATTTATGATGCAGCTACTGCAGGTTTGTTTTGATCTACCTGATATAAGTTTTTAAGATGTTTGTCATATAGTGCAGGCTAGAAAATATATAATACCTAAAACAGTGAAAATGCTTTATTTCTGGTTTTGCGAATTCATTGTCCTTTGGGGGAAAAAAATCCCAAGCAAACAAACATGAAAACAGAAGCAAACCCCAGTATATTACATAATGAAAGATAGAAATTGTAATTTCACAAACACCTAAGCCTAAATTACTGTAGAATGCCTATAACTACAAAATTCTTACAATTATAAAGTAGCACACATTTACAATTATTTAGCAAGGTGTGATAAAACTGGCCAACTATTGTAGCCACTCACACTTTGCATCATTCTGTCCTCCTTCCCACTCCCAGAAATATAGAGGAGAAATGGTTTTACGTAGTGTCCATAATCTACACAATGCAATCAAGTCTCAAATAATTTAGGACAATTAAAACCAACACTTAATACCTCCCTGTAACATCGTGGTCCACAAACAAAAAATGGCCAACATTAACAGAGTAAATTAAACTAATTTTTAGTAACTAGCATGAAGCAAAGAGCTGGTTCCCTTCTAGTTGAGACATTTTTCTCCAGAAACCATTAGAACTGAGAATAATTAAATAATGCAGGCTGGGTCACTTGTGGTGTAATCACTTCCACAAGATGTTGCTTTCCTTCTCCCTTCATAATCACAAAGAATTCCCTTTTGCCAACCTCTGTTTTATTACTGTATGATACCATTGTTCAGATCTTTTGGCCATCCTCAGAGCAGCTTTCCAAAATGGGACTTCAGTCCTCAAATAGCTTTCTGAGGAGGCTGTAGAAACTGTCTAACCCCATACGTTTACTTTATCAGGCTCCTTTCTATATGTCTTCTCCAATAACAAAGTTGTACAAAAATCGTTCCTCCTAAAACGTGTTCACTTTAGAGCACTATCCCCTTCATAGGAATCAGTAGTACTAGCATCTCCAAAAGTAATAAATTTCTTTACATCTATAAATGTATGTGAGAGAGAGACTTATGTTCATTCATTGCTATGTGAACATTGCCATGTGAACATTGCCATGTCTGTAGCTCAGTAGACAAAGAATTGTTCTGCATAGCTGCTACTATTACAGCAGCCATTTTATCAGGCCTTGAAAATTATGTACTGTTCCCTCAGGTTGAATGAATGGAGCTGGATTCCTCTGGTATCATTGCTAAGTCAGATTACAAAATTGGAATAAAAATATATTTTAAAAACTCTATTGATTACCTAAATGTTATCTTTAGGCATATTTTAAAATAAAGCTTTGTTAGGAAAGTTTAATGGCTAATAAAAAATCCTAACAGATATAATTTTTAATTTTTTTCCACCATTTTGGAATAGTCATTTCTTTCTCTTTTTTTTTTTTTTTTTTACCTGTTAAGTATAATTTACTATTTTTTCTTCTGCTCTGTTCTGTTTTAAAGTGATTTTGGGGGTATGAAAAACAGAGTGAACTCTGCTGGGGAAGATCGCCTTATCCCTATAGGAACACTGTACCATGTGCAGTCACTCTCTCCTCTTACATTGTTTCATAATCAGGATAGTCTGACAGAGGGCTCAATTGAGAAGGACATCTAAGACCCATTTACCATTGTTCATTAAGGCACTCTGACATGCATTAATGCCTCATATAATTTAGTTTAAATAATGTGAGCAAATGTGGAACTTGTGGTGGGAGCCTTCAGAAAACCGGTCATATATCAAAGGAGGCGCTACTTGGTTCTTTTTTTGAGATCTCTTCACTGACAGGATTTTGAATAACTGACTTGATACTGTTGACATATGTTTGCCCAGTGATTTATTTTAGTCTGTTCAAATGCTTTATTCTGTAACATCAACTCTGTTCAACATATTAGTGCTTCACACATGACCACTAAAGACAGAAACATCTAAGGTAGTATAGGGACAATAAGGCATTAGTATGCAAGGAGGGATGATATTGTAATCAGGTTCATAATTATTAATGCCCTTTTAATGGGCTACTCCCTCTTAGTTTGAGGCTGCAGTGCAGTGTATTTTGAACATTTTAGATTATTCAAGCTTTTAACATAATCAGTTTTCTCCATCAGTGATGTTACTATTGTCATTGTTTAGCTAGAAAACCTGTACATCTGGAAGTTGTACATCTGTTCATGATTTTACTTGACATTATGATCTGATGCTCAGTTTAACCAAGTCAATTTTTTGCCTAAAAAAGTCCCCAGAACTTTCTTGTCTGTTCTTTAGTAATATAGATATTCTGAGAGTAATTAGTGGGCAGACACAGATCTGGTGCAAAAGAAAGGAAGTATAACAAAATTACATTGTTCTTCAGGAGTTATTTCTGTGCATTCACACCACTTGCTTATTTTCCCCTCTGGGAGTCCAAGATAGTGCCACAGACCTGGAAGAAGGACCTGAGATATTCCAGGGAATAGTATGCTTTACTGTGCATCTAAGCAGCCTCATACTCCAATCCCATGAACGTCAGGCAGTGTTCAAGGAATGGCCATTACTAGCAGATAATCATTTTTATTTGCTGAAGCTTTATAGAATAACTTGATGATAGGTTTATGTTAGTCCTTCACAAAAAAGATATTATGATTCAAATGTGGTTGCTACTTCAAATTCATGTGACTGACATTTTTTTGTGAATTGTGATTAATATTTTAACAATGATCCTACAGACCAGATCTTTGCATGAATAAGAATGGCCTTTATTACAGGGTTTTCTAGGGAATCAGAAGTCTTGTACTCAGTTCTGAAGCCAGTACCTATTACAATCTTCATGCTTTAATAGCACATTCTAGACTTTTGTTTCAGAAGAACATACAGCTTAGGTGCTAAATATGTTACTGGTAGTTGTTAAAAAAATTGATTCTAAAGCACAGTTTAGGCCATTGAAAAATCTTTGGTAAATAACTGAATATTTCCTTTTTGCTTGGTTTAAAAAGGTCAGTCCATCTTTGTGCTAGTTTTCAAATCTTTCCAGCATTATTCTTTAATTTCCTACACAGTGTGCCAAACACCTGGAAATATACAGATGTGCATCTTTTTGATAGCAAGTAGAGAGTACATGGAGTAGTAAGTTAATAAACATCATGCATATTCTGTAGGGCAGATATTGGCAGATCATTAGTGAACTGCAAGCGGCTAACTTTGCATTGTTGTGTGCATGAGTACTTTTACAAAAGACTGTAAGTCTTTATAGGTGATTCAGTCTTGTGCCCTAACAGAAACATATCGCAGAAGGAAAGACTGCTGGAAATTAAAAGTGACTGAGGTTCCAATACATGACAACAATAATGATTTGTCTTTCCTTTTTGTGATGATCTCCTGCTTATAAATTGCCAGAAGCAATATGCTTTACTTGCTTCTTCCATCTGAAGGATTTGCAAAGGTAACTAATTTCATTCTTTGAAATTTCACTTCTTAGAAATACCTTTTTTTTCTTTTCCTTTCAAAAAATGTAACCTGAATTCTTCTAATTTATCATGGTGGTTATTGTGAGGGTTGGTAAAATTATGAGTATTAATAGTAGTATTGTGAGCATTCCTTCTTGTACTATTTGTAACAGAATCATGTTTTGAAGCTTGATATAATTCTGAAAGAATATTACAGTCTG
>VZSZ01007528.1:2224-19111 GCA_013398815.1 Ibidorhyncha struthersii
TCGATGCCGCCACTGAAGGCAGATCTGCCCACCTCCATGCCAGTGTCTTCGGGCTGGGATAGGCTTAATCTGGTCACTTCTCTGCCTCAGCTGCCCACCAAGCTGCAGGGGAGGTGGGCAGCAGCAAACACAAAGGGTGAGGACAGGCAACGGGGTCCCTCCTCTTACCGGCAGTGCTGGCTTACAGCGGGCTAAACCTACCCTGCAGGTAAAGCATCTAAGTAGGGGAGGTGGCTACCTAGTTCCCCAGGACAAGAGTCATGTGGGTGAATTCCCCAGTCTCCTGGGGGAAATTTCCTGGGGGAAATTTCCTGGGAAAAGACAGGGGGCATGCAGGCGGCCAGGAGGCAGCAAGAGCTGGGGGTTAGCAAGCAAGAGGGTGAGAAAGGGGTTGTTTCTAGGATGCTTAGGCTTTGTGAAACAAGGAAAAACCCTGACACGAGTCAAGTCTGGTTGACCATTTATTTTGGGGATTTCTCCTCTAGCAGCGGATGCTGCTCAGTGAGCTGTGCACCAAGAAGGTAGAAGGCAACAGCTTTGAGCTTGTAGCCTGCACATCTGTTCCTGCAGACATGGATGCAAGGCTTGGGTTAGGCAGAAAAGCCTGTAGCAAGAGCCCACAACCCCAAAAGCACGAGTATAAAGGGAGCCTCTTGCAAAATGCTACTGCCCAGAAGCTGGATCCGAAGTGTTCTGCCACCTCCCTGGCTGTATGGCGTTACCTAGATGGACAGGAGTGACCTCAATGAAGCTCAGACAGGGACAGGGACAACACATCAGAGCCACAAGTGATGCTCCTAGGAAGACCCCAGCATCTTCACGAACAGGGTGATGTTACACCAATGTCTGAACTGGGATAGACATCAGCTCAGGAAAGGGGAAACTGGCCCATTACTTTGGGAGAGAGACTCTGAGTTAGGTTCAGGGTAAGAGACACAGGGGACAAAACCAGAGGAAAGAATAAAAACAGAAGCAGCCTGGGCACACATCTAACAAGAACGGGTAATAATACAGTCACAGATGGACAAGGAAATAGGGTGAAGTCTTCTGAATATCTTAGATATCTAATGCAACATTGGTGAATATATTGCTTTTAGCACAGAACTTAAGTCTTATTTAAGATCTCAGATTTCATTTAAGACAAAAGTGATGATTTAACTGGCTTAACTGGAACTTATAGTAGTAAGACATATCTGGAACACTGATATAAAGATGCATAGCTTCTGTATGGACCGGCAAAGAATCTAGGCAGCATCTCTTGTTTTACCAAGGATGATCCATGTATTTACTCTGAGGTACAAAACACAGAGGGGGGGAAGAACTGCTAAATTCTCTCGTTAATAATAAAGGGGGGGAAAAAAACCACCGAAAAATAAACAAACCATGGTGGAGGGCACAACAAACCTCCAACCAAGAAGATTAAATGGATCAGGCTACCTGAAAACAACTGACTAAATGGTAATGGGAGAGTATGAGAGTATCAAGCATGAGATATCTGCTAGGAAAGGAAAGCAGCAGAAGACAGAGAGTCTTGGTGCCTTTGGCACAATATTCTCGCATAACTGATAGGTCACATAATCAGTAGGGAAGTGCCTCCAGAGAGGGATGTGTTGAGGGTAAGAAGGTGGAAGGAAACTCATGTAAGAGAGTCTGTGAAATGATGAAATCTGCCATACGCAAGGGATTTGGGACAGCAAAACAGAAATGTCTGGCTTCAGTACATTAAAAAATACTGCTAGGCAAGAATTCATGGAGGGAATTTTAAAGGAAAAATAAATCAAGGTGAGCTGTAGTTTCTCGAAGAAACAATATTTTGTGCTTAAAAGGCACAGGCACAATAACATCTCAATGCAGAAGAAGGATCAGAAGACCTGGCAGTATCACGAGCTTTTCATTTACCTCAAAGACAAGAAGAAAGAACACTAAAAGGTTACTGAGCAGGAGTTAAAAAATAGCGTGAACACACAGACAGAAATATGAGAAACATCAGGGCATAAAAATGAAATGAAACTTGCAGAAGAAAAAAAACTTTACCCTTTGTATGTATATTAATACCAAGAAGACAGTCTAGAAAAGTGTTGTTCAAACAGAGGGAAAGTTATTGAAAAATGACACTGAAAGAGGCAACATTGGTTTGATATTTTTTAGTCCTTGTTAAAATTGTCTACTATGCACAGGGGATTAGTACAGTTAATGCTATGACACATTATCACTACAAAGGTGTACTATCCTCTTCTGTGCCCATTCCAGGGTGAGATCAGTCCTCTGTACAAGTCAGGTACTTCCAGACCAGCAGGGTGGGACAAACCACCTTTTAAATTCCCTACAAAACCAGCTGAAGCCATCTCAGATACCTCCCTCCTGGTCACCTGTGAGAACTCAGAGAGGTAAGGTACCAGATGTAAGGACAAAGGGAAGTGCAGTGCCTGTCTTCAAGGGTAGAAAAAGAAGCAGCAAAAGGATGCTACATCAGTCAGCCTAGCTTCAGTCCTCTGAAGAAGTCTAAACCAAACAGTTTGCATGTATGTGGAAGATAACAAAGATCTAAGTGGCAGCAGATACAGAAAAGACAAGAAAAAATCATATCAAATGAAATTAATTTATTTTCATAATGGAGAAGTTGTTAGATGTCATTTATCTGGGCTTCATTATAGCTTTTGACACCATCTCAAACAACTTTCTCATAAATAAACTAGGGAAACATGATTAAATGAGGCTACTATAAAGCCATACCCAGGGAGTAGTTATTAATGATATTCTATGAAAACAGAAGGACACTGTGAGCGAGCTCTGCTGGATCTATACAGTCTAGTTCTGCTCAGCACATTCATTAGTGACCTGGATGATAAAAGAGAGCACACTTATTAAATCTGCAGATTACATGAAGCTGGGAGCGACTACAGACACACTGGAGAACAGGATTAGCATCTGAAATAATCTTGGCAAAAATCTAAAAAACGCTGTCTAAAAATTAGGATAAAGCTCAGCAAGGACAAGTGCACAGTACTGAAGAAGGAAAATCACACGTAGATAGGGTTGGCTAGGTGGCAAATCCTCGGGAAGAGGTGCAGGGTTTGTAGTGAATCATTTCTGTCAATCAAGTCTGGCTGTTGGGGGGAAAAAAAGGGTCATTGTCCTAGGATGTGTCAAGAGGCACAAAGCCTACCAGGTGTGTGAAGCCTCACGTAAAGCTGGGAAGGTCTCAGCAGCAACACTACACAGTTGAAGCAGAGTACTGACGTGACTACTGGTCTAGAAAATGCGACTTATTAGGAAATACTCACAAAATTAGGTCCTGCTAGTCTAAAAAGGAGGCAGCATTGCAGGTGCAGTGTGAGAACACAAGCTAAGTGTCCTCAAGTACGTAAAAATGCCCCACAGCTACCAGAAGGAAAAGAGCAGTCCATCCCCCTTGCCCATGGTGGAGTAATGGATGTGAATCACATCAGGGGAGGGTTAGGTTAGCAGATAGGTAATACTAATAAGGATGAAGAATACCAAAGCACCAGAGGACATTGTCTCGGGTGACTGGAGTCTCTATCACTCATGGGCTCTGCAGCGGATTAGACAAATACCTGCCAGGAGCACTGATTACAGCCAATCTCTCTTGGGCTGTGGGAGAGAGTAGATCTCTCCATTTTAATCCCATTTCCTTTTTTCTTTCAGCATCATTTTCTGTCTTAGTGAGAGCAGAATGAGAGGTCATACAATGGGTAACATCCCGTGAGTTATAACAATGACACCCTTCCCATTGCTTCAGTTGCAAACGTCGGTATGGCTCCCACTAACCACACAGGGTTCAAAACCATTCAAGCGCTAGAGGTGACCAGACAGATCACCCTTTGAGGCCCTTTTTGGCTTGATAGTTTAAGGAGTTTTGCTCTCAGCTGGTTAATTTTGATACTGGGTGGGCATGTTACGGGCTGCCCTTTGCGAACTATCCCCAGAGCAAATGCACTGCCCCAGTCTTAAGCCTGCAAAACATGAGGGTCCTTGAAAGCAGCTCGCAGTTTTAGCTCCAGAGACTCCTGTGTTGGCCAAAGGCACAACTCAATGTTGACTTCAGCTTCAGTCCTGCAGTTACCTGGGCAGGATGGGGTGTTCAAGGGCATCTGCATCCCACACAAAGCTCATCCATCGTTCATCTAGCGGCACTGCCATAGGGTTCTCCCCCTCCATGCACAGACGTTCCTCCAGAGATAGAGGATGACGGCCCACTCCACCCTGCTGGAGGCAGGCAGCCTTCAAAGCCCCATTCCTCCTACCACAGGAAAAACTGCGGGCATCAATACGCTGCGGGCTGCCTGTCTACGCCCCTGAGCTCACTGCAGAGCCATGGCAGACGCTTAGAGATAATCATGTAGATAATTATACACTACTTTCAAGGGATTTGATTTTCTCAAACAAAACCTTCTGGCTTTGGAAAAAAGACTCTGACAAGCATAAAGAGGAAATACTCTTTCCAGATGAAACAGGTGGTGCAGCACTGAGGTGGACACCTCTGTGCTGGTGAGAAGAGGGGCTCAGTCTCTCTGCTACCAGTGGGAGCAAAAAATAGAAAGGTGGCAAATTGTTCCTCAAGGGAAAAAATAGATCTGCCTGATAAAAATGGCAAACTCAACACTAAGATGAAGTTGATTTTTGCTCTTGACTTCCACCGAAATAGACTCGGTACCACGTGTGAAAATTTACTGGAGTTGCCACCACCTTGCTTACTTTCTGTAGGTGACAGACCTGCCAAAACATCCGACCACCTCACACGGACTACAAGACTTACGTACAAAAGACACTGCTTTTCTGCCCATCCTGGCATCGACATTTGCTGGGAGTAAACCAGGCCAGTGCTGGAAACAGGCAGCCTTGAGGGGACACAAGTACCGTGTCCTGGGGACAGGAATCCCTGTTCCTGGGGACAACTTTCCACTAAACAGATTTTGTCCTTGTGGGTCTGAATATCTCTGGGGCTATTGATTCCCACTGTCTGGCCAGTGATTTAATCTCGTAGCCTACCTGGGTCTCAGTAAGCGCGGTCTGTGGAGATTCTTTTGTTTGCAGTCTGAAGTAAATGGGCTAAGGTTTTGCGGCTAGGATGTTTGCAGCCTAAGAACATCTCAACTGGAGAGACACTGGGGTGGGAAATCCTACTTAATTTGCTGGCTGCAATATGGAAACAATTTTAGTCCTGCACAAACAGCAGGGTCATGATGGTGCAGAGACAGCACGACCACCCAGTTTGAGCAGGACCCTCAAAGGGGATTACTTCTTCTGGGCCTCTCAGTTTAGAAGGATCCTCACCATGCTGAGTATTGTTTTTAGGACTCAGATTTATCCTCCTCTGCTGCAGGAGCCCACAGGCTGCACCCACAGCCAACCCAAGCATGGGACAGGCACCCTCCTTTGCAGCAAGATGAAGCTTTTGGGTCAGATGCTCTGAGAGGATCAAAAATATGCTGAAACAAACACCCTGACAAAACATGGTCCCTTCTCACCCAGCAATGCCAACACCCCAAGTACCACTCCTGTCCATTCACCCACAGAAACAACCAGCCACTTTGCGCAGCTGCAGCCTGCCCAGCCCAGGTATTTGCCTCTCCCCAAAGATGTGGCACCACAACCCAGCGAGTGGAGGAGCCTGATTCCTCTCTGAGTGGCCACCAGCCACAAAGAACGTGCTGGACATCACCAAATCCAGTCCCCAGCTCTCACAGCAACTCTCTCACTCTCTAGTCAATAAAACTCATTAAACTTTAACTTAAAGAGGTTTTACACCTCTGTTATTTTGCTGGAAAGCTGTCCCACCACACCACATAGTTGGAAATGGTCTGTATTCCAGCTTATATGCATTCATAACCAGCTTATACCCACAGATGTGTAGCTTCTACAGCTCTCTGCTCTTCTTGGTGTTTATCAGCTCTTCTCACCTTCATCCCTGGAGTATTTACAGCCAGAAAAATCAGCCTTTACCTGCCCTTCTTCCACCCAGCACTCTCACATCAGTGCTCTCAGAGGCTGAAATACCACCTGTGTAAATGAACTGGATGTCGTGTTCTCCCTTCCCCAGTGAAAGCTTTTAGTTATCGCTCACGAAGTAACACACTTTTTTCTTTATCTCCAGTCTTGTAGTTCAAAATACAGAGTTAAACATAGGTGACGTAGGTGAAGAGAGGTTGCTTCCTTTAGGCTTTCTTAAGGAAGAGCTATCTTAAATGATTGCTTACAGAAGAATAAGAGTATTTTTTTTAAATGAGTTGAGGCTGGAACTGTCAAAAAGCATATATGGATATTCAGGGCATAAACACAACTCTTTTTTTTTTCTGACAAGCTGAGCTTTTTCTTCCTACCTCATCCTCAAATGAGTAATGTGAAGAGCTCCAATAATCACTTTCTTATAGGGGGAAAAGGAAATATAGAGGGTCATTAAAATGTCCCATTACCAATTTTTAAAAAGGTGATTTGTGCTAACAGCCACACACAATCCTCCAGGATAACCCCTCTGGCATTTCCAGCCTAGCCTAAACCTCCAGAAAAACATACACACAGTTATCCAAAAAATTCCTTTCATCCCCTGAGTGAGATCACTTTATAATTGCTTTAAAGGTTATGTTTGCCAGATACTGTTAATCTTTTATATATAGATGAAGGCATCGTACTTGTTTTCCTAAAGTCATTTGGGCATGTCAGCACCAGAGACATAAATCCACTACCACCAAAAGATGTTCATTTACTAATTTCAGTTCAAGTGTAGCTTTCATTTCTTCTACTTTTTAGTTAGCAACTAATAGCAAAAAAAAAAAAGTAACAATGAGAAAAAAAACACCTAGGAACTGAATTGAGTTTTTTCACTAAAAGACCACTATTGCTGAAAGACAGTTTTGCTGTAATGGTCCAAGGTCTGAAATCCTTCAGGACAGTAGCGAATCCATTTTATTCTGGATTACCCAGTGGTACAAATCAGATCTGGGCACATGGTTATATTTCTGCTGAATTAGCCAGAGTGCACATTTAGAGGTCAGCTTTATGCCAGCCAGAGGAAGACGCCTGGTATTTGACCTGGCAATAAAAATTTAAATCTTACACTGGCAGGCTTTGAGAGACTTTGAACAAATTTGAATTGACAGTGAGTTTTATAGCAGTCAGCATTTTACATCTCATGGCCTCAATGCTTTTAATCCAGCTGTAGGAGCCCTAAAGCTGCATTTACTGCACAGTCAAGCCACAGCCTCAGGTTTGACCTCAACACAAACGCCCAACAGGAATACAGGGACATCAAAACTGGGATTTCTGTTCCTTTACATCAGCTGAATCTTCATCTTAGCTTGCCACCATGGGCTCCCTTTCTGGCCAAAGGAGATCAACAGTTACTCTTAGGAAATAGTTATCTGACCTGTTGTAGATCTTTACTTTCAGACTAGATCCATGACATCTTTCAAGTGCACTTTCTGGTCCACTGCCTGAAAAACATGTGGCTGAGTCAAATGGAGATATCTGAATATCATCAGAAGGATCCTACTGTAAAATGTGTAGTTAATCAGACAAATTGGGCACAGAAACAAAATCTAATATAGCATAGCTAAATAAAGGCAGTGGCAAACTATCAGCTCTTGCAGAAAGGCTCCCTGAAATGCCTTCTTAACTGCTTTGATTTTCAAATCTTTATGCTGACTACATCAAAAATCATAAGACCTGTGCAAACATCTAGACTTCCTAAATCAAACCTAGTAATTGCCAGGATGTTTATAGTATCAGCCCAAGCAAGCCCTGAGAACAAAGAACAGTTCACCAAGAGGACACTGAAATAGCCGAGCGTAGAAATGCAAAATTTGTGCAGGAAATGTTACACGAGAAAAGGGGCAGAACAGTTAGGTAAAAACCTACCCATATAGTTGGATTTGTTTCAAAAACCTCACCACCAGTATGATAATGCACTCAAATGGCTCCCTTATAGCAGGTGTTTATTTACCAGGTGTTCTCATAATATCCGAACCACTGGCAATTAGTAAAATCTTTAGTTAAGGAAATGGGATTGTCCCCATTTTTATAAAGAGGGAATAGAGCTGCAAAAAGGCATGCATCCCATACAGCCTCATCTCAAGCCTTCCTGTAGCCACAATACCACTGGAAAATGTTTTACCATACCTGCCCGTGGCAGGCACCACGTGGGGCACCACGTTCTCAAGCTGAGCACCAATACTGGCAAAAGACACATTGCTTGAGGATAAGCAGCCCTCCTTCCCTCTCACCACTGTCCTGCCCACTGCCTGTGCTGCTCTGCCCTGCGCAGGGTAGGCAGGGTGAGGTCATCCTCCCTGGGATGGTGAGAACGGAGCGAGGCTCCCCCAGTTCCTCCTGCCCTCGCCCTGAATCATCTGAGCACAAGGTGATAACACTGCAACACCGGATCCGTCTCAGTCCAGCAACAGTTGGTTTAACACCACTGTAAAGTCTAGAGGCTTCCACCACCAGTATGACCTCAAAGGCCATCAGATATGTCCTCTTTAGCAGCATTGCTCAGGAGAAGCTGCCTCAGTCCTCACAAAAACCACCATTGCCCCTTGGTAGGAGCTGCTTGTTAATCTTAGTGCCCTGAAGCCAACCACTGCCTCCTTCATCTTTATTTCTACATCAACAACTCCACACCACTGCTCTCCCACCTGCTTTCTTTCCCACACTACCCGAGGACATTCCCCTTCTAGTGAGAAGTGTCCACAAGGCTTTAATCTCATCTTTATACAGAGTTCAGATATGACAGTCTCCATAAACAAGGTTCTACAAATAGCCGCATTTCCAAAACATCTTGTGTGAAATTAAACCAGAATTCGGGGTTCATGCTATCCTGGAAAGTAGTTTCATTGGACCAGGAACATGAAGGAATTTTACTGATATAACTAAAATACTACAAATAGGTGAACGCTAAAAAACATTTGCTGTATGTCAGCAGGTAACAGTAAAACTTGGAAGCATGACATTGACCAAAGCCTCCAGCTACCACACCAAGGTCAGGCAGCACTAGTCCTTCCCTCCCTGCATGTTGCTGCAGTCTTGCCTACGTTCAAGTGGCTGGTGTCCTCTGGGGACAGCAAGTGCGACGCCTTTTGGGACGGTGAGGCAATCATGCAGGCAGCCCAGATCCGACAGCAGGGAAAGCCGAATACAGTTGTGTTGCACATGGTAAGAAATGCTGAGCCAGGGCCACGATGATGCAACTTCACAGTTTTAGGTCTTTCATATATTAAACCACAACCAGGTTGTTTGACCTGCTCAGCTTGGTAAGGAAACCTTCTGAGCGTACTTTTTGACTTGCCAAAACTGCTGTGGTGTGAGAATAGATTCAGGGACAGACACAGCGAGATTTTAAACTGGAAAGACTGCCTGGCTCTAACCAATGAACTGTATTTTCCACCATCATTCAGATGAATTAAAAAGAAGACGGCAGGGGAGGAAGCATCCATCTGGCCATCCGTTATTAATGAGAGGATCAAATCTAAAACTCTTTCTGACACCGATACAGAAGCCCTTTAGTATGATCAAATTATTCTCTTTAGTTCTCACCCTCTTTTTACACAAACTGTCTCCAGCAGCCAGCCTCTTCTCCTAGTCCAGGACAGGTGGGACAATGGAAAAGCTTTGCAATTTCTAAATGACTTTTTAAATCTTTCCAATATTCTTTTACGCTGAATGTACTTTGAGTATTGAAGGAAGATCGGCTTGCCTTTTTGCATTTATTTAAACCAGAATGAAACGACTTATTTCAAAGACAAGACCTAAAATCAGCTAATTCTCACATGACCTGATGTCCCAGACTATATCAAAGCAAATGGCTATAGCTGTCAGACAGTTAAAAATATCTATCTACCTATGAGCCCTTAAAGACACTTAATTTCATAGCAGAACAGAAAAAGCTTGCTTAAGGAAACAAGTTATTGCAAGCTTATTGAATGATGGAAGAGCTATATATTTAAAGAGTTTCCTGAAGAATGGCACCCATACAATTCTGCAATTGTCTAGCATCCTCTGTATGCCAGCATGACTAACTATCTCTTCCACTTGCTGGATTGTTCAGAGCTAGTGCTGGGAAACACCACTGTGAATTTTCAGAGTATTCAGAATTAATTTCTGACATCATTTATAGAAGCGAAAACCTGGAGTAACATAATTAAAGTCAGTGATGCTTTTCTGGATTTACTTTACAGTGGTGTAACCACATGAAAAATCTAATTTTAAGTATGCAGATTCCTAGAAACATCCCCTTACCAAGTTTTAAAATAGCACATCCCTCACACACACACGCGCACACAGAGAACTAGTCAAAAGTACAGACATATAAGTAACAGAGTTACACTTCAAATTTACATTTAGGCACCTAAATAAGTGACCCAGTTTTCAAAAGTCCTCACTAATGTCACTTACTCCTGTGACCTTGAAATAAGCACTCATCTACCTACACCTTGATAGCCACAACCCCAAATTTCTCAGTTGCAGGGCTTTCTGAAGAAAAGAACTGGGCTTCCATGTAACATTTTGAACACTACTATAGGATTTTACTGTACACTCCAGTTCTTTCTGAAAACACAGCAAATATGAGACAAAAAAGGCTTTGTAGATCTGTAATCTTTTTTAAATGCTTCCATGCTTTTCAAGACCTTCCTGTGGGAAAGACCTCTGCAATAATTATTCATAAAACAGGAAAATGCAAATAACATGTTAAGTTTGGACCGCATTGTCTGCAGGAGTCATGAATCCAGAATTACAAACAAACCACAAACATCTGATGTTCTAATACTCTGACTCTATACTTAAAAAACAAATGCGCCTAACAAATTGTTTAAATTTAATTTTGATAAGCACCAAGAAAACATACAGCTTAAAACTCTACAAACTGAATACCTTTTGGAAGATAGACCAGTGTGATTTTGCTGTGTACTGAAAAGGCCACAGGGTTTTTAAAAAAAAAAAAACGAAGGAAAGAAAAAGAAGCTGTTTTCTATTATCTCTTAACTCTGAATTAAGACCAGCAAAATTATTATTATTACCAGATTTAACAAGACGTATCTCCATATCACTATTCGCAAAATCCATTAATCAACTCTAATCTGACCTCAGCATTGGAAATAATTATAAGCCTACTGTGAGTGCTTCCAAGCAACTGTGCCAAGTAGAGCTTACAAAGGGACTTTCAGAGAAGATCGTTCCTATCTCATCTTTGCCAGATCTTGTAACACTACTCACTTATCATCACCAATGGTCTCTTTCACTTCCCAGTAGACTGTGTCTCCTTTAAACCTAAGGATGTTCAGATAACGGTTTACATCTTTATCACCAATATCTACCAGGAGGCATTTGCTTTCAAGACTACATAGTCACACTTCACTCATTCTCCATGAAGGGTCAATTTAGCTGTGTGAAGCACTTTGACACACTGGCAGGGCTCAGCTTTTCTCCATACAGCCCTGACAGGTGAGCAAGATCCCACGTGAAGCCAACTACCCATCACAATCTTAGGGAGTGCATCTCTGAAACCAGGACATCGCTTTGACCGCAGCCAGCAGCATGGTGCACGCGAAATGCAGTATTTCTACAGCTGGAGGGTCAGCCTCTGCACTCTGCAGTTTTAGTTTAGCTTCTATTCCTGCTCTCAAGTCAACACAGAGGTTTTTATGGCAACAAGGGCTCATCTGTGACCTCTGCAGGACACAAGCCACTGACCATAACCCTGCTATTCCTGCCTCTGTCCTCTTAACCTCCAGCTGAACTACAGCAGCCTCCCAAAGCATGCACGCCAAACTGCATTTTGCTTTCCCAAATTGAAGGTTAACCCTGCTGGTAGAAACTCGCTGGAAACAACGAGCTGTCACCTCTCAGAGACAAGATGACGCTGATGCTGATGCTGACTGCAGCATCCATGTCCTTCTGCAGCCAGACCTCTTGGGGCAGGGATTCAGGAGCCTCAAACCACCACACGGTCATCGGGAGCAAACACGCTGTGTTCAGCTGCCTTAACAACACCAAGCATATACGCTGTGCTCACCAAGAAAGCCTGTGTGAGCCCAGCCCAACCCTCCTCTGACTTTTCGCAGGCAATGTGCGATCATGCTTTTGGAGGCGGCCAAATTTTACGGCTGCTTCTGAGATGTCACACAACCAAGCCCAGGATGGTCCTCTGGTTCCAGCAATAGCTGGACAGAGTACAACACTGTGGCCTTTGGTACAGTTCCTCTCAAACAGTTCTTTTGGCTGATTGAAAATTATCTTTTAAGGAAAAAGAAGGGGAGGGTGCAGGCTACAGACGGAGCAAGTTCAGCTTTTCGGAATGTAGGTTTTTTCCATGCTTTTGGCAACTATTGGGTATTTTCTGCCAGGACTGTAAGACGTACACTCAACCAGTACAGCCTGTGCTCTCAGGATAACTTCAGGAGATACTTGCCCCTTGGAAGTCTCCATACAAGCTTTAGCAGAGTCCAGATGCCAGAACCCAGATACACACTGCACAGACAGCTATGCAGCTTCACTCTTCAGGGACCCCTGTTACCACCACATTTTGGTTAGGAGACTCATTTTTTACCCATTCACACTGCATACGATCTCATTAAACCTTCAGTCAGTCTGGGGCAAAGGTTTCAAGCACAGAAGTCGCTGTCGTGGTAGTTCTCATGTATCCCTTCGGTGCTTTAAAAAACTTCAGTGCTGACTTGTGCTCAAATTAAAAATACGTAAATAAATGTTATGGTCTATAAATAATTATTCAATGCTTTACCTAATCACGTGGTTTTTTGCAGTCATTGTCTCTGCAAAGACAAGGAGCAAAGCCTGGAAAGCAAAGTCTTGCCTTCGGGCATTTTAAATATTCAAGTTTCTGAGCCAATGTTCTTATTGGCCTGAAAGAACAAAAGAGCAAGTCCATTCGGAGCAAATGCACATAATAATCTTTACCATGCCATACACTATTGGTATATTAACCATACACTGGACTTACAGGAACATCATATGCACTTTCATGTATTATGCTGTTCAGATGTAACAGCAGATCATATTTAAAAGAAGCCAAGCAGACTTTTTGAGACAAGCCAAACATTTAAGAACATGCAATAAGCTGACTCCCCCATGTAAGCCCTCATCATAATTATTCTTTGTAACAGGATATAACCACTGAAAGGAAAAGACAAAACAGAACCACTGCACACCCCTGTTTCCCCCCCAAACCTTCTACCATTAAGCCTGAGCTTTAAAGTCAGCCATTAACCACTGAGGCATCGTTTAAACCAAACAGACTTTTTAAAACTAAAAAAAGGCTATTGCAATGTTGGACTCAAATATTACAAATTAAATACACATTTTTTTGGTTTTTAATGTAAAAGCAAGCGCAGAGTAGGCAAAAAGCCATATATCAAAAACTAAAACACTAATCTCTCAAACACTTAAGCAACTATGTAATATTGCTCATATCAACAGACTTACAATTCATCTGTCTCATCTTGTGCTTGGAAATAGGCTTGGATCAATATGTATATGTTGTCACCAGCATACTCCCAAACACTGTATGATATATATTCAATATTCAACATGTATTTCAGCACAAGAAAATCCAACCCACCTCTTCATATTTGAAAATACTTTTCTTAAACACTTTCAGCTTCAAAGTTATCAAAGCACTCTGAGCAAGACATTAAGATTGTGCCAAAGAGAGGGATTTGACAGCCACATCACTGCACTATTTATATAAGCACACAAAAAAATCCATTTTAGTGCTGTGATGACTAACGTTTCATTATGAGCAGCCCTCAGCCAGGGAAGACCCAGCACCAACAAGAAAAACAACAGAGAGAAGGGAATACTCTAAAATTGCAGAAGGAAATGCTCTGCCCAAGCAGGAAAGCTCCTGAGGAGTTGCAAGCAGGCACTGACAACCCAGCAGCCAGGAAAGCCAAAGCATGATGAAGCGTTGTTCTTTCCACCAAGCACTGGACGAAGCCAGTACACCCTTCCCTGCTTTGAGAGCCCCACGTTCTCCTGTTGTGGCAACAAGCAAGCATGGACCTGATTAAATAGCATCTCTTTTCAAATAGTTGCTAGTGTGGTCCAGTTCGGGAGGGACGGGTAAGCAAAGCAGGAGCAGGCTGTCACACACAACTTGAAAAAGATCCCATAAAACCTGAGCAACGCCCTCCTCCAAAGAAAAAAAAAAGAGGACAGGGTAAAATCTCAGAAATCATCTGCACATTGACGGCAGCTGGTGGCAGAAGAGGATTTGTTCCACTGAGCCTGATCTACCGCTGGAGGTGTGGACAGAAGATCACCATCTTGGAGGTGTAGCAACCTCTGTCCCGCTCTAGATCATTTAGTTACCTTCAAAGATCTTCCTGAACTGTCACAAAACCCAGTGAAAATCCTGATGCGTGGAGGGATTTCCCCAAGGAGAAGAGGCAAGAGCACATGGAGACCCTGCACCGTTCCTGCTCTCTCAGGCACCCCAAGCAAATCTGCAGCCACCAGAGATCAGTGTGTCTCTGAGCTCCACCCAGCCACTAAACCAGGACTGTAACACCTTAAAGTCAAACTAATGACGTGGCGGCACCAAGAAACCGTGTGGCAACAGCTTTATCAGCAGCCTCAAAATGAGCTGGGCTGACCCCTCCAACGCCAACCCCAGGAGGGCAAGGTCCTCTTCTGTCTGTCTTCACCTACTTTTCTTCCATTAATTCTACTAAAATGTGCAAGAGTCCCTTCAGATTACTGCATTACTTCATATTTTGGCTGACAGCTTAGGTGATACCCAGGGCAGGAGCCGTCCCACAGCTCTGCTGTACGGAGAGGGGCAAAGACACACCACAAACAAAACCTCCCCCCTGAACTGGTTTCTTAGGAAAACATGCCAAATGAGATCACAAAAGACAAATAAGAAATTACAATTACAAATTACAGTTAGAACAGTGCTCTTATTACGTGGAAACGGGAATTCTCCTTTAATTCACTTTTTTTTTTAATTATTTTCACCAGAGCTGGAAGAGCTCTTGTATGAACCTCAGCTGCTGCAAAGCATAGAAACTCATTCAGTTGTCTTCATATCATCTGGAAAACAGCAATACGAGTCTTGTAACTCTGGGCTTTATCAGGTGAACCGATTCAGTATCATAGCATCTATTTCATGTATTATAGCACAATAGTTTGTAACTTCTGTTTCACTTTCTTTGTTCTGTCCCATGATAAAATACTGGGCAAGTATGTGTATGTCAGCATGGCACTTTGTTTCTAAAAGCTAATTAAATATACATTCTTTAAAAAGGAAGTATATGGAAGTGACTTTGGAGGCCTAGATTTTAAGCTTCTTTCATTTTTTTGACATCTGTTTGCTGAGCGCGTATAATTTCTCCCTTGAATTATTTAAGTGTCCCAGTGCTTTTCTCAGAAAAGGAAAACTGAACACAGATGCCCAGCCCCAAGATGGAAAACCCTAAAAATAAAATCAAGTAGAGTTAGTAAAAAAATGGAATTTTCATCCACTGGGGAAGCCCAGTATTTTAAAGAACCATGTTCAATGGAAAATCGGATTAAAACACCTGGACAGCTCTGAAAGTTCCACAGAACTATACTAAGAAATCTCCAAATATTTCCTTTTCTTTTACCTCTTTCCCTGCCTTCAGCCTTAAAAAGCTGAAGAGTTTGAGTGTCCAATAGTGTTCTTGCAGACAAGGCTGATGATCGCACATCCTCATCCTGCCAGTCCTCACTCCAAAGGAAAAGGCCCACTGTGCATCGCAGGAAACAAGCCACAACAGGAGGTGTTGCCTGTTGTGAGGAACAACACCCCACACGAATTGCCACTGCCAGCTTTCCCATGAGGAACAGCTATTTTACGGACTCTCTATTCTCCACCAACAATACACATTGATAAAAAAATTCTCACTGCTACTACAAAAAGCTTGGAAGTGCAAACCATAACAGGAATCCAATAAGTAAAGAAGCAGAATTAAAATAGGATTTTTTTAAAACCATAATCTGCCAAGAGATATTTTGGATTACTTTTCTTTGAATAGGCTGGATACATGAGGCAACAGGCTTTGGGGTTTCTTTTATTTTTTTAACCCTTGTTAACCCATCAGAGCTACTCATCCCTGGGGTTTCCAACCTTGCAGTCCTGCCAAGTCCTCCTGGGGACAGGCAGCTTGCTCATGACTTTTCCTCCTGCATTGCAACACCATGTTTGTACATTTGCATCTTAAAGCTGCTCATCTTTCATTAAAAATTAATTTTATATCACACACACACCAAAAAAAAAAAAAAAAAAAAGGACGACNAAAAAAAGGACGCAAGCAAGCTCTCTGGACTGTCATATGAGAGGGATAAAAATAAAGCAGACCAGCTTCCAAAGCAGAAGTACAACACTTGGAGAGGAAGAGGGAAAAAAAGTGCTGAAAATAAGGTTTCCCGGATACATTATCTTGCAGTCCATGATTTTAAGATGGAAGTTAGTTTTAGCCTCGTTATCCATGCGGCCACAGCTCACTTGTACACCAACCCCCTCCATGCGCCCGAAACAGCCCCTGCGGGGGGGCAGGTTGCAGGAGAGCAATCTCCTTCCCCAACCTGCTGGCCACCCTCAGCCCTCAATTCGGCAGCTCAGGACCCCAAACGAGGGACAACAGCTTGGTCGCAGCCCAAAGTAGCTACGATGCATTCAGGCAAAATCACTGCAATGCACCTTAATGAAGATCAAGCGACTGGGCACCAGTCTGCCACTGCTTCAGACACGTTAGGAGTATGAGCTGCAATGTTAATCTTTACATTTAACGCAGTAAAGGCTTCGGAGAGCACAGTTTTATTTGAGAGAGCAGACAGAAATCCAGCCGGGCTGCCCTTTTCAACCATCATGCAGTGAATCAAGAGCAGGACCGT
>VZSZ01007529.1:11398-21729 GCA_013398815.1 Ibidorhyncha struthersii
CCCCCCCCTTGGAAGAGAACTTGAAAGAAGAGGAAAAAAAAAATGTTCTGAATTCTTTGTAGCCTTCTGTTCGTAATGTCTCAGTGCTTGTTTCTATCCTGAACAGGTATAGATAAACAAAGTCTTGTAAATCAGAATTCAATTTGGAGAACCTGGGGGGTGGTTCAGGTTTTTGTTTTGTGTTTTTTTTAAAACCACAGTGCCTTCTGGAAGAGAAGCTTGTCTCGTGGTAGCTGCACATCTGTGAAATGCCTTTGAAAAATGAATTTATGCAGCGAGCTCTCCTTTGTCTGGTACTTTTTCTTTCCTTTGCCAGAGGTAATAGGTGCTGCAGGAGTGACCAGTTGTGTGTTGGGTGAAGAACTTTGGAAAATCGCTTGAAACTCTGAAAGCTCTAAGGTGTCTGCAGAAATTACGCCTTTTGAGTTAGGCAAGACAAATAATTTGCTTGGCCTTCATGCAGATTGTGTTGTAAATAAGGCAAGATCCTTAGGTAGAATAGGGTCTGTTTTTAGACTGTGAATTGAGATATTTTTTTCCTTTAGAGTATGGATCACAGCTGTCTCCTAAATATGAAACCTAGTCTCTGCAAACAGATCTACATTGTAAAATGTTACAGAATTGAGGTGATTTTGGTCTGTTAACTATTAGAAGACTTACACAAGCTTAGCCAATTACAATCTCCATGTCTTTGCCCTGTCGGGGTGTCGGGTTGAAATTACAGAATAGCATAGCTCATTAAGTCGGTTAAGCTCTGGCTTAAACCAGAGCTGCTTTTAGCACCTTCTGTGATTACATTCGTACAGAAACAAGGTTATAGAATTTAGTTTAGTGTTCTTGAAATAACTACTGCAGGGTGTGTTTGTTCAATTTATTCTCAATAGTGCCATTGACAGTATCCTGATTTAGTTATATATTAATAAAGAGCCTTCAGCTTTGAACCAGTTGCTGTAGTTCACAAGGAGCCAGACGTTCTCACGTCTTTTTAATTAACTGACTAAATGCAGAAAACATGCTGCCCAATAATTGCACTGTATATATTCATACTGGCCTCTTGGTAAAGTTGTTCATAACACTCTTATGGATAATGTCTCTTTTACTTTGCTGTCTGAGCCCATTTAAATAAATAGACCAAAAGTATATTTTGAAGTTGAAAGCTTGCATTTTGCTTTAAAAGCACAATTCATCCCAAGAAACTGACTGCTGATGAAGCAGGCCTCTGACCTAAGCTAGATGGAGAGGGGATATGAGACTATGCTGTCAACATATAGCACTGCTTTTGCTTTATATTTTATGTTATGTTGTTTTTCTAATATGTCTGTTAATTGAGCTTTCATTTTTCTGTCCCTCAACTTCTTGAGCGAAATTAGGAAACTTATTTGTGACAGGGGATCCTTGTGCAGAAAATAACAGGTTGTTAATTCTCTGCCATTTTGTCATCTTGTACCTGAAATGCCTCCGGTTCAAGAGTTAAAAATCTTTGGGAGTAATTTGTGACAGGTTGGGGACTTGTGCTTTTTACGCAAGAGTGTCAAGATGGCTTAAGAACTGACATGTGGCAAATAGCGTAGATGGAGAGTTGGTCTGCCAGTTGAATGGGACTTCTTAGGATACTAATAGTGGTGAACGTGCTGTTTTCCTTGGTTAGGACTAGCCTTGCTTGAAGGAGGCCAAATGATGCAGAAAAGAACAGAAAGTCCCATACTTGATATAGTCCTACCTGGGACGAGGTCACAGCTTTGCCTTTGCTCCTACTTAACAGCACTATGTTTTCTTCAACAAGGTGTTATGCAAAGCTGCTTTGTTAACCTTTCTGTAAGCTTCATAGAATTTTGTCTGTGAAGGCATAGCTAAGAACAGCTTTTCATTGAAAATAATGCAGTTTGATTTCAACTCCCTGCTAAATTCCCTGCTGGAAGATTGGTTAAAATTGTTGTCTTAGTATTTTTCTCATGTTCCTTTCTTAACAGGCAGAAGTAAATTTCAAGATCAGCCCAGTATAGGGAAGCAGTCACAGCCTTTGGCCAAAAGTAAGACTTCTGCTTTCACTTCCATTTCATGCTTGTGTTACATTTAACCATTTTCATGCCAGTCCAAGTATTAGATTTCCTGGTAGCTGGTGTTAAACTGAGAGTCCTTGCCAGAACAGATGACTTGCTTGCTACAGAGTGTGTTTTCAGCACTAAGGGAGGAAATGTGTTGTGTAATAGGTAACATTTCCACCTGAATTTAAGGTCTTCTGTCTGTAGTGTTTACAAGATTTGCTGCAAGGTTAAAACTAAGGCAGGCCTAGTGGTGTTCTTAATTAACAGTTGTGTTGCTGTCCTGATAAAAGTTAGGATATAAAAAGGTAGCATAAGGTATACAGTTCTTTGCTGTTTCCAGGGAGATTGATATATTTTGTCACCAATTTTACTGGGAACAGAATCCAGCCTTATGCTTGTAGGTCAAACAAGTGTTAATTTAACTGTTCAAATACAAAACCAAATCAAAATACGTGATACTCTATATGCTTCCTGTGCACTGTTTGCTGTGTGTACTCTTTGTGAAGCTGGCTGATCCAAAGACCACAAATATTTCCTGATAGTGTTGATCACCAGTGTCTGAGATGCAAATACTATTGCAGAAACTATTTTTATTCTTATGGGGATAGGGAGGAGAAGTAACAACACAGAAACCATTCTAGTGATACCAGGTTTTGTATAGGCCTTTTTCTGCAGAGCCTAAACGTAGGAAGAAGCTTGACCTTCTTTAGAACTGTTTTAAGCTCTTAGTTTGCATTTGATTAAATAGAGCTTCTTTTTCAGAAGAATGTCCAGTTTCTTAGTCAATCTGGAAATGTGTAAAAAATGTCCCTTTTTTAATGCTGTTACTTCACTAAATTGCTAAAGAAGTTCAAAGTTTGTTGGGTTTTTTGTTTTTTGTTTGTTTGTTTGTTTTTTTAACTAAGACATCAATTTTATGCTCTTCAACTACTGTACCAGTAGCTTGAGAGTGGGATGAGTTCATTGAATTCTATTGTTTCCTGTTATTTTCCTTATATTAGTCCTCGTTGACTTCTGATTCCTTTTAAAACATTGTTTTCTTCCTGTTTCCTCCTCCTTTATATAGAGGATGGTGAATCGCAGAGAGGATTTCACAAGAGCTGGACCTTGTTACTGGTTCTGTTAATTAGTGTCTCATTGCTTTATGTCCTGTGGAGTGGAATACCAAATCTTCTGGATGCAAATTCGTCAAGTAGAGATACTCAAATTCTGCAAGCATTTCGGGCCCAGATGAAGAAACTAAAAAATACTTACCAAAATCAGGACCCCAATCTGTGGAAAAGAACCCGTGTGTTCCTTGAGAAACATCTTAATGCTTCCCATGTGCATTTGGAACCAGCCATCTTACTGTTCACAGCTGGTCAAGAAGCTGAGAAAGTGCTGAGATGCCTAAGTAATGAGATTGCTGATGCTTTTGCTTTCTCCCAGAATGCTACTACCATCAAAATTAATGGGGCAGACAAAGCCATATTGGATAGTGATGACGTCAAGCTGGAGGTAGATAACGAGCTCAGCTCTGGGTTCAGAGAAGGCAAGAAGGTAGCAGTGGTGCATCGATTTGAGTTGCTGCCTGCAGGCTCCACCTTAATCTTTTACAAGTACTGTGACCATGAAAACGCAGAATTTAAGGATGTGGCACTCCTGCTGACAGTTCTCCTGGACGAGCAGTCGCTGAGAAAGAGCCTCACCTTGCAAGAAGTTGAGGAGAAAGTCCGGGATTTCCTCTGGGCAAAGTTTACCAGTTCAGATGTACCTAGTTCTTATAATACCATGGACACAGATAAGCTGAGTGGACTGTGGAGCCGTATCTCTCATCTTGTGTTGCCAGTTTGGCCTGAAAAGGGCCTCCCTATGGAGGGGTGCACATAAAAGTTACTGGAGAGGACTCAGGAAAGGAGGAAGACAGAAAATGTATGTTGCAGTGGCTGAACAGGGAAGAACTTACTGTGGCTGCTGAGTTCAGGAAGCATATGGTCCTTTCTGTGCAAAGAAATTCCACCAACTTGGCAGGGTTGTTTCTGCTAAAGTAACTGGGGCTTCTCTAAATCAACTGCAGAATGTAAGCAAGGAGCTTGCTGGTTGTTGGTAAGTTGTGTTCAGCGACTTATTCAGGCTTAGTGTCCTGGAGCTGGAAGTGTCCACTATTGCAGAACCACTCACCTGCTGTCTAGGTTCCCGTTTGGTTTGCTATGAGGAACCTTTTCTGGTGGTGCATAAAGCAGGTATTGCATTTGACAAAGTAATAGGATGCAAAAACATCCCCTTCATCTGCCAGAATTGATTACTTTTCTTCTAACATAAGAAAAACCATAAGCTGAAAATGATCATAAAGTGATGTGAGCCTAAGCACAAGCCTTTTCTTGATCTGTCTGATCACAACATAGATGTCAGCTGTCTCTGGCGACTTCTAGAAGTGGCAAAATTGCTGGAAAGATTTGCAACTTGTAGAGATCCTTTCAGCAAGCATTTCTTCCTTAAATGAGCCTGCCCCAAACAGTCCTGGAAAGTGAGAAAAGCTGAGGTATGAAGGATTGCTTGATGTTAGTAGTACTGATGTCAGTTAAATAATCCTCAGCAGCTCTTTGCCTCACTGCTTCCAGGAATTCTCTGCTCTTTATCAAAGTTCTGCAAGTCTTAAAATTTGGGGGAAAATTGGTAAAATGTCAGCCGTATGTGTGTACTAAAGACCTGTTGCATCTCCTTTCCAAACAAAAGTTTAGGAAGACATAGATGATTTCTCATTTTAATAAGATAATTATTTTTGCATCAAGAGAATTTATTTATTTGTGGTATTTGGTATCCTAGAAAAAGAACCTTTCTTCACATGTCTGCATATAACCTGCTGCTTGCTGTATAAGCTTCTAGTGAGGAACAGATCAGCAATGCATGTTTTTAAAATATTTTTTTTTAAGAGTGCCTCATGCCAAGAACCCCTCACACCAGACTAAAAACATGTACTTGTTTCTATTGTGACTATTTTGTGTTAAAAAAAAAAAAAGAGAATTGCAGCACTTCCATGTCACTGCTGCTCTTTAACTATTGGTCTATGTGCATTTGGTTTTATTGAGTATGAAGGAATGTCTGAAAACTGCACTCAGATAGGACGTTTTCTTGTAACAACTGAGAGATTAGTGGCTCTTAGACCCATCTTTATTTGCAAGCCCCATGAGGTGTCCTGTTGCAAAAAGTCCTTCTTAACCAGGAAAACCTCTTGAAGTGCTGGACCTTCTGGCTTCTTTGTGCAAGCAAAGGTTTGGGGTGTTACGTGGAATGGACCAAAATCACCTTAAGCATATAAAAGAGCACAGTTTGAGACACAGAGCTGTGGTGACTTAAACCTGAGGTGGATTTGTTCTAACCACTGAAAGCCAGCGATGGATAGTGCTTTTTATTTTAATGGGAAGAAATACGAACAGTAAAAAGACATGGAAGTGCTGCTGTTTTGGATGTTTAAGAATAGCTCAGGAAGGAAAAGATGGCATTTACATTTTGGACATTTCACTGGACAAATGTTTTTAAAAAAAACAACTGTGACCTATTTCCGAGTGTGTCTTGATAGCGTATCTGTTTGTATATTACGTAAACTATTTTAGTAATCATTTAAAATAAATTTACTTGTTTGTTTTATAAGCTGTTGAAAGATTTGCCCATTGACTTTCAAGTGGTCAGACTTTTTTTACGTATTTAAGATTGTTCCTTTTACCTTTAACCAAACACAGATGCCTAAAATGCAACCTTTTGCAAAATTTAGAACCTTTAAGAAACTTGAGTGGGGTGGTAGATACTGGAATGCAGATGCACGTATTTGATAGTATCAGGGCTTTTCTCAAACAAGGCTCAATTCAGGAAATTGTAATAGCTCTGAATTGTCTTTTACTTGGTGTTCTTGTACTGTTCCAGCTGAAACAGAACTGAGGAATTAATGATAAGATATGGTTCACTTGTTTCATTAGTCTAATGTAAGAGTCAGCAGCTGACAAAAGGGATGACTTCATTCTTGTTCCACTCCTAGCTGCTGTTCCTGTACCTCTGCAGTTGCAAACTAGCGCACTGTGAACTGACTGGTGGGACACTCTTACTAAAATCTAGCTTAGAAAAAAAGTATATACTTGGCAGAATTAGCACCCACAGGAAAGACTTAAGTTATGACATGAAAACAGGAGATTCTGTGCTCTTAAACTAATGAAACGTGTGTAATCCAGGTTATTTTCTGTTTCTAAAACTGCGCCCCCCCCNGTGTTCCCCCATTTCAAGACAAAATAGGAAGGTGCCTGGAACCTAAAGATTTCATGTTCTACTTAATGTTGTGCCAGACAAAGGAGAATCACTTTTTTTTGTTAATTAGGGAAAGTGAGGTGTATTTCCAAATATACGGTGTGCTGCTTAGTCTGGAAAAATAAATCAAAAGCAAGATGCTGTACAGAGTAGCCCCTTCTGGAGGAGGGGTAAGGCTTGGGATTAGAAGACTGTTCCTGCTGTTGAAGAACTAGGTCCTTTTTGTAGCTGTTAGTGGCTTTGTCCTTAAAAGGCTCTCATTAAATATCTACAGCAACTTAATGCAGATCTCATTAAGTAACTCCTCCTCAGCCAGGGGTGAAGAGTAACGTCTGTCTGTGTTGCTCACAGGCAGCTGATTACTATCCTCCTTGTATAATTATTTCATTGCCTGCAGCAAACATAGCCATTTGATGTTTTCCAAACTGTAAAATATTTTGGCTGCTTATGGAGAAATCTCTCTTCTGAAGTTGAACTGTCCCTAACTCTCTGCAGATCAGCAAATTAAATAGTCTGTGACAACAAAAATGTGCTTATATAGAGCAAAGACACTAGGGCTGGCCTTGGGACTGAGAAGGGGATTGTTTCTTGTTCTGTGAGCTTACAGCATGCAAACTTTGTGCAGAACAAAATCTTTAGGGAGCAGAACCAGCTACGCACCAATTCGCAGACAAAATTGCCAGCACTCTGCAAATTGGACTGGAAAACATGGTCAGACTGCTCCTTGTGTTGTGAGCAGACAGACACCCACAGCTGGCAAGAGCCCCCTTGCAGGTAGCCAACCTACAGGGAGAGTGCAGTGTGGCCCCTCTTCTGCTACTCCTCCTATTGCCTTTGTACACCTGGGGGATGGCAATCCCCATATTGCCTTCAGCAGTGGATGTTGTAAAAGGGACCTAGAACAATGCGCAGCCCTATCTGTTGTTACCTTGCCTCTCACACCCTGCTCTGAGTCACATTGCGCTGAGCAGTAGACTTTTGAGCGTGCTAAGCAGGTTTGTTAAAAGGACTAATTTTTTCCCCCATTTTTTTCACACCAACAAAAGCATTTGCTAGTGTTCCACAAATTAAAAAAAAGAAAAAGAGGTCATGGTTTTCATGCCCCTTTTTACCCTTTTTTTTTTCTTTTTTTTTGAAAAGTGTTTTGAACTAATAATCAATTCAGCTCAAACTGAGTGCAAAAGGCAAGGTGAGCTCAGCGTTAAGGTAGGCATAAAAGTTTGCTGTACAGAATGCAGCTGTACACACCATCTACAGTGCAATTGCTAGCATGCTGTATTTAGGAAAAAAGAATCTGGTTTTGGAGGTGTGAACAGCTTGCCAGATTCTGTGCGAAGACCCTGTAATGCAGCTGGAAAACAATGAGAACAAATCTGAAGTGATCCCTCGATTTTATAAGCCCAAATCATGCAGAGAACAGTTTTTCCATGCATTGTTTCTGCTGTAAGACAAACTGCAAAATTGTAGTGGTATGTAGGAGAGGGTGGGGGGATGTCCTGTAGTTCTCACAGCTGTGCTGTGTCCTGTTTTATTGTCAGCTCCTGACAGTTGGATTTATAATTGAATGCCTGGACAACCTCATTCCATGTCCAACAGGTGGAAGCACCCTTCCCCAAATTCCTCTGTAGCTCTTGGGAGCCATGTCAGTCAAGGAAAAGGGGGAGGGAGTCTGGGGGGCTCGAGCTGATCTTTTGGCTGCAATAGCCAGCTGCCCCTTTCTAATTTTAGAAGGGGTGTGCAAGAGTAGTATGGAGTGGAAAACTTTCCAAACCTCTCTCTTAAAGCTGCAATAACCAAGTTAGCGTAAGATGAGATTGTGGCTCTTTACTTTTAACTTACAATCTGTCTCCATCCACCACTTTCCAGTGCTTGGGGGGTGCTTGCTGCGGTTATCTCCTTTGCTTCGCAGTTTAGTGAGCAGTTCATCAAACTGGAGTGTGTTCAGTTCTTCCTTTTCTTTCAGCTGTGGCTGTTTGCAGGTAAACAGTTCCTTTATTTCTAACCTTAGAGAATTTCACAAGATAATTGCATTTTCCGTTAGAATGTCTTTTTTTGTGTGATGTTTGACTGTCAGAGCTTTATGTCCATTGGTAGGGAATCTTTGAAAAAATAATACAAAGTTTTACCATTAAGTTCCACTGACAGATACAGAGAATAAATAAAGTTGTGTAGAAGCAAAAACAGTAGACAAATATTGACTTTTAATTTTATTTGACTGACTGAAAACAAATGCTTTTCATGTTTGAGAAAATCCTAATGTGATGCCTTGTTTGCATGAAGATGAAAAGGAGGAGCATGAAACTAGATTAACTGCTTCCAAGCTGAAAAGAGAAACTGTGTTTAAAAGCATAATTAAAGAGGTAGTGCATTACAAAAGCGCTGAATAATTTAAATATGCTGCCAATCCAGCAATATTAAGCAGTAAATTTAAGCAAACACTAGGTGATGACAGGGAATGTAATAATTTAATTTGCCCTAGTCTGTGATCAGGGATCCCATACACTGGAGTAATATTGTTTTCATTGACTGAATTTGTCATTATTATTATTATTACTTACAGTCTTCTGCATTTGGGAGGAGCAGGTTTGCTCTCTGAGGACTCGGGAGGGAATTGCGCACTACTTGCCATTTTTTCCCATTGGAGCTGTGCTCATCTGTCGGTGTTCGCGTATTTTTTCCCTCGTCTGGCAAAACAAAATAATTTTCAAAGGTTTAACTACTCACATATCAAGCTTACCTCTTGTTTCAAAGGAGGTATGCTTACGCTGGAAAATATACTCTGTAATTAGTTTGTGTATGTAAAAGAGCTAAATTAAGGTTAAATGGGTATCCTGTAATTGAGACGTGATGAAGTTCTGTGTTGCCTAAGCTTTGCAGCTGCAATGGTGTCTCTGTGTTTAGGGTGTTTTTGTATGATGTTCCCATATTGGAATAATTTATATGCAGAATGTTGAGCATTCACAAGAGGACAGGCTATGTAAAAATAGTTTAATTCTTTTTGGTTAAGAAAAAAAAAGGGGTGGGGGGAGCTCCAGTAGGTTTAGTGATCCTTTAGTGGTTGAGGTAGGTAACTCTCTGCCCCCGTGCTCCCCGAAGAAATTTGGCATCTGTAGTCAAACAATCATACTAATGACTGAAAACCAGACTCTAGTGAAGTTGTAGACAAGCCCTGAAGGAGACATTCCCAAAATAACTGTAGGAAGAATTTCTTTTTTCCTATTCTAATAAGTTCCCTTCTTCAGTGGAAATAATTTTGTTACAGCTGGATAACATCTTAGACCTATTTTTGAAACGTGGGTGGTTTTAATGCATCTTTGGGGTGGAATCTACTCAGTAGAAGACAGTATACCAACAAACACTTCCAGGTTTGTAACGACTATTAAAAGTGAAATTAAGCTGGTGGTACTCAAGTCGTCTCTGTGAAGTTTTGCAAGTGTTGTTGATTTAAACTTAAATTTGGCAACTTGGGAGACTGTAATCAGAGCCGCTTGCATTTTGGAAAAAAAAAAATATTTTTATAAAGATGACTTAGCTATGAATACAAATGACTAAAAAGTGGTGCCCTAGTTTCGACTGGAGCCGCTTCAGGAATGCCAGCATCAGCGTTGGCGCAGCTCTGCAGCGGTGGTTTAATAAACATTGTGAAGTCCTGTTCTTGCATCAAAACCGAGAGCTCTGCCCACAGCTCTTTATTTGTACACCATTTGCATGTGGACTGAACCGGCAAGTCAAGCCTGCACTGGGGGAGAGGGGGGGGAAGCTTTGAGGAAAATATTCAAAAACGACGTTTTTCTGAGGTCGAGGGAGAGAGTCTGGCGCCCGGAGAAGTGTGAGGAGACTCGAACCTCGCCGGCCCGGGGGCTGACAGGAGGCCCGGCGGGGCGGCGGGAGGCCTGGCCGCCCCCCCACGAGGCCGGGAGCCGCCGCCGGCCGCCTCGCCCGGGGCCAGGCGCGCCGCTGCGTGGGTTTCCCGGGCACCATGAAAGGTGCCCTAGGCCGGCGCCGCCCTCA
>VZSZ01007529.1:22419-107570 GCA_013398815.1 Ibidorhyncha struthersii
CGCCGCCGCCGGGCTCCGACGTCCTCTGCTTTACCCCTCTTCTCCCTTAAGTCTCCTTCTCTCTTTCTTCTTCTAGTTTTAATTTGTTTTCCACTGCTTGTTGTGTCAGGGGGTAGGGGAGGAAGGGAGAGGGTAGGGGAGCTCTGGTTTCACTGTTGTCTCTTCGCCTTGTATGGGAAAACCGCCGAAAAGGGGGTTTTCTGTGAAGCTGTGCTGGCTCCGGCTCGCTGTCCGCCTGCCGAGCTGCTTCCCGAGCCCGGGCGGGCCGAGCAGAGCACGGCTGGCACCCGCTGCCCCCGGAACCCGCCCCTTGTACCGGGTCAGCCTTGTGACGGCGCTTATAAAGTTTAAATGTACACTCTGCTTGTGCTGCCTGCCCTGGGACTGGGGCTTGCCGGGCTGGGGGAAGAGGACGGGGATCGCTCGGTGTCTGCCCGCTGAAAGAGCTTCTGACCGCCCGGGGTAACATCTGCCCCGAGCGGTTTCTGACTTTGTTGGTGCCATTCATTTGGGCTGTTGTTGGCATAAAGGTTTTTGTACTAGTATGACTGGGGCCTTTTTTCTGTGGATGCAGTTTTCTGTGATATAATGCCTGCTGTTGATGTAGTTTTTCTGGAATAGCTTATCTCTTTCTGCCTTTGGATGTAAGCTGTATCTTGGCAATCAGGAGTCTCCTGGCACATTGTGTACGGACGTGCATGTAGCGGTTTATGTGTCAAATGGCTTCATTGTGTAGATGAGCGACCCAGTGACTTGCAATTGAAAATTTACAACTTGACCAGTCAGTTCTGTATTTTTGTCATCTTAAACTACTTCACAGGGCTGAAGAGTGTACGGGCTTGAAAACTCATTTAAGAGTCTATGTAGACGGTCAGACGCTTGCTTGTTGTGTTGCATGTGAGCTTAAACGTTCTGTCAGACTGTCTGCATAGACAGGCTAAGTTATGTGAACTGCTCGCTCTTTCGTATAGTTCTGGTTGCTACAACAGTTTCATTAGGTAATGCTTTAGATAATTAAATGCAACTGAAGGTGTGGCCAAGCAAACACTGTAAACTGTTGAAGGCTTCAATTTCTGTGAGTGATGCTACCTTAAACAAAGGCATGCTGCGTCCACTAAATAGAGCAACTTAATTTATGTAGTAATTACACATTTATACAAGGGTGTAGATTTTCTGGTAGAATCTTTCATAGAATCATAGAATGATAGAATCCCTAGGCTAGGTGTGATGGCAACTGAAAGAATGAGACTTTAAAAACTATAAAACATTTTCTTTACGTGAATTTGTTTTACAGAGCTGGTGGATAGCTTAAAGATATAACAGTCCCAATGTGGATAGCGTCTTTCATGTCTTGAAATAACTTTACCAGTGATATGTGCCACCGTAGTAAAAGCATCCCTTAAGTGGATAAGAGTCCTATCTTGGAATTGTCATTTCTTCTACCCTAAAGGTTTTGTTTACCCGAGTATAATGATTTTTCTGCATCTCCTTGCATCACCAGACATACTGCTCATTTCTGCTAGAAAGTTAAGTTGTATCAAACATGCTTGTGCAGAAAGCCATTAATGTGATTAGTCTCATTGACTTTAGTGTGCCCAGATGAGGCAGTAGTCCTATTAATGTCTTTAAAGTTAGGCATATGTTTGGAATCAGAAGCGTTAGTGCACATAGTGCTAGATCTATTTTATATTGCTGTATCCGTGGCAGCTAGGTGAAACTGCGCAACGTAAGGTGAGCGAGCATGATGTTTTGCTGCTGCTTCTCTTCCCCCACTTTGAGCAGTCCTGGCATTGACCGTGCAGCAGCCTGGTTCAGTTTGATAAACTGGTCGAAAACGAACCCAACAATAAAAGAAAAAGTAAATTATTTTCTGCCGGGTTCGTGAGTTGAACGGGCTTGTGACTCAATCAGATGAGCACTGCATCTATCCCAGAGGAATGGCAAGATTGCTAGGGAAGGTAGGGAGGAGTATAGGCATTCCTTCATCACTGTCAAGGTGACACATCTGGTCCACTCTACCTTAGAAACTTACATCAGGAGTGTGACTTTTTTGTCAGTACAGCAGTGCTGTTTGAACTGTGCTACTGATGTACTTAAACTAATATAAGTCATGCTATTCAAACAAATATGAGGACAGGTATAGCGGTATAATAATGGTAACAGAAGGAGTTTGGTAGTTGAGTGCAGAGAGAAAACTTTCCCAGTACAGTTAGGCATGTGGCTGGATCAGAATGTCTGAGTGTAAAATTTACCCATAGATATAAGTGCTTGGAAGATAGATGTGTATCATTGTGCTAATGATATAGTAGACTTTAATGGACTACTCGATTTAGAATAAAATTACTTGTATGCCTAAGTCTGAAGCCTTTGTCAATATACTGGAGAAAGAATAGAGCAAATAAATTAACTATTCAATTAACTAGGTCAGTTGAAACTTACTGAATGCTAACAGATATTTTGGCTGTGTTGTAGCTTTGTAAGAACACTCCTGACTGAAGGCAGAATTTCACACTAAGTCTGATCCACGGTGAAAGCGTGTAAAAGTTTAAAAGACAGTTTTTTTTAAAAGACATCATTTTTTTCTGATGTTTTCCAGTCATATTACATTATGTGTTATGTTTGCTAACAGCAAATACATCGTGTGGAATTGTCATACTGGAACAGAAGAGTCTGGATTTTTAGGGTTTAGGCACTTAAAGCATTTAATGGGATGCAATTATTTAAATATGAGAAAATATTTTATTGTTCTTTTCGAGTTCGAGGGAAAATGTTTTCAGCAGAGGCCTGGTACCAGTCTTTGTAATGCCAGGTCAGAGACAGCGCTGGTGGTCACTGTTCTGGTTGTTGTGGGGTTTGGTTGTTGGGATTATTTTTTTTTATGTCTTATCTTGTTATTGAGACATTTTTCAGACACTACTTCTGAATGCAGTTTCAGAGCAAAGGCACCAAACTTGAGAAAGTGACATTTGCAACATTTTCCCTTAAGTTTTCATGCACTTTAGTTTGCTTTGGAAGAAAATAGGGATCAGTCTGCAGTTGACACAGCTGCAGGTGAAGTTACTGCACTGCTCCTATGTCCTTGGTATTGTTGAGCAGCTGAAAGCAGTTGTCTTAGACTCTCAAAATTGGCAGGTCTGGTTCTTGTACTTGGCCGAGAGGATTGCCTGTAAGTTCTAAGAAGATTCCTGCATAGTGGAGTGTTCTTCGTGAGATGAGACAGGACTTTTGAAGAATTTAAGCACATTCTGCTGAATGGATTTATTATGGGCTGCAAAAATTGAAGTCTTGTAATGTGCATTTTCTAGTAACTGGGGATGGAACGCGTGAACTTTTGTTTTGAAGGCCAAGGAAACAAATGCAGGAGTATCTTATTTGTTCTTGAAATTAGGGTATGTTGCCTATTTTCTTTTCTGTCATAAATGCAAAGATCTTTGAAGTCAAAGAAAATACAGAATTTCTGAATGGATAGGCAAACCCTCGTGTGCATCTCCTTAATAAATGGATGCATTCTCTGTGCCTCTGTACTCTGATTTCTTCATGAACAATGAATCAAGTTACGCTAGCTGTCACAACATTCATTTCAATAGATTTCCTCAGAGTACCTCCTAGCATGTGATGCAGCAGAGTAAGATGTTCAATGCATTTTACTTTCAGTAAAACTACTAACCCATTTTTAGTGCCGTTTTGTTAATCACTTTTGCATCACTTGTGATGAGGCAGAAACACTTTTGCAAGTCGCCATGACTTCTCATAGCAGAAGGGTATTGTAAATGTTCATCCTCAGTGTACAGTTGGAGAGAATCAGATTCAGTAATACTTCATTTATAGAAAAATCTTCACTGTAATTTGGATGCAAATTTAGTAGCTGACTGATGCCAGTGATTTAATCTTAGAGCTTGTGAAATATATTAGTTTTTTTCTATGTTTTCTGACATTTGATGGATATACGACTGTTGATGTCATTTATCTTCCTTGTTAACAGTTAGAGGTAGTGACATGTGCTTTGAAATTCTTTACTGCTTTTCTATCTGCGTGTGGTTTATCTTGATTGCTCACTTTTTTGTAGTACCTTAATATCCCTAAAAGCTTTTTTATGTTTTTCTAGCTTAAGACAGATAAAATTTTATTGGTATATTTCTTTTACTTTGGAAGCTTTTTTTTGTTTTAATTATTATTTTCCAAAGTCATAATGATTAGAATGTGAGTTCTTCTGGTATATTTACTGTTTGCATTACAAGACAAAATACTGAACAGTATCTAAAATTTTACTCATTCAGAGCAGCTAGCATTCACAAGCTCCTTGGACATTGTTGGTGTTTGTTCCTTCCAGCTTTTTCTTGCATCAGCTTTACATAATTGTGTCCATTGTCATTATATACAGCCTTGCTCTTGGGGTGTAGTGCAATCCAGACCGGTAAAATATTTCTAAGTTGAATAGTATTAGCAGCCAGTCAGATTAAATATCAGCAAAACTACCTATGAAAGCATTCTGAATAGTTTGAACCCATTGATTCTTTAGCTCAGCACCACTTAAAAATCATGAGAAGAAAAATCCCCAACTTTGTAGCAGAAATAATTTTGGAGGAGCAAAGCAGAGATTGTGGGCTCGAGATAATATGGTGGAGAAAAGTTAAGATGAAGTTTGAGTCCATGAAGCATTGTACAGTTGGAATTGTACTTGGAATTTGAATGGTAACTTCCTTTCAGAACCTTTGCCCCTGAAATACATTTCATTTGAAGGCTTATTATATAAATGAGCATTGAAAGAATGTGCAGGGAGGACCTGTCTGATTCTGCAGTCTCAGCTGTAGATTCTGGGGATGTGGTGCTTTTTTGACAAATACATCATGCATTTGTTTGTTGTGCTGGTACTTGTCCCCAATTCTGAGGAAGGTCAGTAAATCACCTGCATCTAATTCCTTTGGGAGACAAAGTTTTTCTCAAGATACGTTGAGGCAAAAAAAAAGTATGTTACTCTTGTATCGAAAAGCATTTTAAAAGCCCATAATCATAACTAAAAAAAGTCTTAGAACAATGTATTATGGATATTTTTAGCTCTCATTTAAATAGCATAATGCAATATGGTAAAAGCTCGGATTCCAGAAAAATAAGTAGATAAAGGTGTTTTGTATTCCACACTCAAGCATATCATCATAAATTGTATTCTGTGGTATTTGAGGAGATATGGAAAGTGTTTCTGGTGTCTTTAAATAGAAATTCCATCACTTTCAGTGGGTTGGCTCAGAAAAACAGTTTGCTTGACTAGGTCTGATTGTGTCTGTCCACCTGTGTGCGTCTGTTATTGCTGGTAATGTGGAAGTGTAGCTGCACAGACAGAAGCTCCAGAGGATCTTTAGCATTCAAAAGTCAACTTTCAATTATTTGTACATGGAAACTTAAAATATTTTTGTGATCAGGTAAAAAAAAAATCTCTAAACCCTTGTATTTGTTTTTGTGCCCATTTGCCCCACAGGCAAGTTGACTGTGCTGTGCAAGGCGTGGGTGCAGTGGGACACACTGCAGCAGGGCATATAGACTCCCGTGGTGCCCTTGAGCACCAGTGGTATCTCCACGGGTATGAAGAAGGTGATGGGAATGGTTCTTGTATTCCCCAGCCCAACTTACTCTCCTCGAGGTAAAGGCAATAGCAGGTTCAAGGATTTGCTCTTGGGGCACGACTGTAGATTATGATATTTGACAGCAGCTAGTACAGAACTAGGACTGATCCGGTTGTTCCCCAGTGTTTCCATTCCTTCTCCTGCTTGCACGGAGTTTGTAGCTTATAGTATGGCATAGCTAAAATTAATAAAGCAAAAAGAATAAAAAAAGCTACTTTCAGACAATACGACGTTCCCAGTCCACTTTGCTTTGTCACATAATCCCCTTGACTTTCTGCCTGAATAAGGCAAGAGAGATCAAGGCATAAAGAAAGGAAAAGATGGCTTCGTTTATTGGCATTGCTGCCTTATTGTAGCTTAAACTGTGTGAAGTACTGGCCTCATGCACTGTATACCCAGTCTGTAGCAAAACCTGCCACTTTAGGGATTAAACATTTAAAAATATCCCATAGAAGTCAATATTAATAGTTTGTTTCTTTCCCTACTCTTAGCAAAACTTCATTTTTTCTTTTGTGGTGTCCTTTTCATTTGGTATTGCTTGTGTTTTTATAAGAAACAAAGTCTTGAGGAATACTGTTCCCTGTGCATACTGGTGGGTTGGGGTTTTTTGCATAACCACTAAATGTTAGTGAAAATAATGGTGGGCGATCTCTTGCTCACATTCTCTGCCTTCTCTGAATCTGTATGATTCAGTTTCCTCTCCCGTTTCCTTGTTTCAGTGCCATGACTTCTGAGTTTCCTCTTTTCTTGTCTTACTGAGGCTGTGCTAAGAAAAAAATCATACTGAGGATACTTGGAAAAACTTGAGAGTTGGACCAATATAGCAGTTTCTTCCTTTTTGCCACTCTCTATGCTGTTTTTTCTAATGTTCACTCCATTTCTCTATCCTTCCTGTCCTTCTCCATTCTCTTCCTTTTCATATCGCAGGATATCTCTCACCACTTTTCTTTCTCTTTTTCCCAGCCCTGTTTCTCATCTCTTCACGTTTTTATGTACCTTTGCTAAGCATGTTCTACTTCCATATCTCTCTCTCCTTTTGAAATGTTGTCCTCTTACTATGTTGACTTGTTACTCTGTTATCTATTGTACCTTTCAATGCCATCCTTGGTGTGTTTGGTAGTAAATGGAGTGCTGGTTTCTCCTCTTTCTTATTCGGTAGTGGTTTTCTCTTTGTTTCCATTTCCTCCTTTCTGGTGTGTTTTCATGCGCTTTCTGATCTGTCAGTTCGCTTCAGTGTCTTCCTGTAGGAACACTATTTGTGGAAGAGAGTGGTTGTCATGTCTCATGTCTGTCCATACCCCCAGTTTCTTCCGGGAGTTTGGAGTATATCCTTGCCTTGCTCGTTTCCTCTTAGCTCCTTATCTGCAGCAGTTCTGCTTTGCCTTCTCATGTGTACTTTTTTTGGTTTTCTGTCTTGGACAAATGAGTGAAGTATGAGATGGGCACTTGATGTGAAATTGAAATGTCAGAACACAATGGTGTTTGTATCTTTACCATTCACCCAAGATGAGGCTTGGTAAACCAGCTTCTAATGAATCTGTGCCTACTTGTGAGTAATCAAATAACCAGGAGATCAGTTCTGCTGATTCTGCAGTCTTCCACCTTTTTTCAAGATCCTTATAGCCTTACCTAACCATAACCTTTTGCCATCACTGCCGTCTCTTCAGAAGTTCTTTGGCTTTTCATCTGTTGAGCTCAATCTCTTCATTTGAGCTCTGTATTAAATAGTGATGGGTCTTTTACTTCAGCAAAAAGAAATCTTTTTGAAGCGGTCACTTCAGAATGTAGTTTTTACAATGTGTTTCTTCTTAAAGTTGTTCATGGGACATTGAGACAACTTTTGTATTGATGTAAAGTGTATTTTAAAAATAATTTAAACTTCCTTTGCATAATTTTTTAGTTCAGTGTTATTCTTCAATCAGCATTCATTTCAGTGTATTTTAGTATTTAACTGATCCACTACCCTGCATGCAAGTCCTATAAATAGACATGGCAACTGTGTCTTGATTTCTTTCTTTTTTTCTCCCCCAGCCCCTAGCTGTAAACTTGACAGCATTGAAATGTCTTCTCTGTCTGGGTTAATGTCTTGCAGAGACAGGATCTTGAATTATACAAATACTTGTTTTTTGTAGGGTGCTGCTTATTCATGTAAGCTATAGCAATAGAAGTTATTTTAGTGATCTGTAGGAATTCAAAGGTTGGTGGCAATCGACATCATTTGTAGGTAGGTTTTGAAAAACTGATAAATTTCTCCCACCCTGCCAAAGCAGGGGGAGAGGGATGCCTAAACCCCAAACCCTTACAGTTACAAAGATTATGAAGTCTGAAAACTACTGCAGTGTTGTCTTCCTGAAACTGTAGACAGCTCCAGAATGCTCAGCTCTTACATGACTTTTTTTTTCTCAAACAGCAGCAACCTGAGTTAACCAAAACTACTTGGTGAATCTTAGCTGGCTGCACTGAAGGCAGCAAGAGTCATATTGTGCACTTGGAGCCGGCACTGCAGGTATTCTTCAGGAGAAGTACTGCAGGATGCTTTGTGATTACTACCCAGCTTATACAGAAAGGAGGAGAGGTCAAGAGGGATGTCATATACTCTTGACCCAAGACATTGAGTCAGAATTATTGACCATTAGTGGTCATCAGCGCACATCTGTGAGTTATTAGTAGAACCAAGGTGTTCTCAAACGTATGTTTACTGTTTTAGTCTGACTTGTGTTCTGCTCAGCTCAGGTAAAAGACTGACAGCTTTTACTTGAGTGTCAGGATGAAAGATGTAACAAGCAATTTCAGACTTTTTTTTATTAATCTAGTACTTTTCGTAGAGAGTTAAGGAATACATAGAATATATTACAATCCTACATTTACAAGGGCTTCATAAAGTAAACTATATAGATCTGTGTGTGTATAATGAGAACAATTCTAGTCCCTGACTAAGTTCTTCTATCTGTTGTGATAATTCTAAGGATAAGAATAAATCCCAAGCAATTACCTGAAGAGCGATACTTAATCCCATAAGAAATGGTTGTTTGTCTAGAAGTTCTCTTATGCTAAATTTACAATTGAGTAGATTTTGTTACATTTATGTTTGGGCAAGAAGCCTGATAATAGTATGATATGACATTTCCAGCAGCTCTCAAAATTGGGTCTTTATGGAAAATGCCTCCATTTTTATTAATACTTGTTTTCTACTTTTCTAGCACAGCAGCTCTTTGCTCCAGTGATGGAGAAGATCAATTAGATGATTTCTGGGGCAAGGCAGTGTTACGATTTACAGCATAAATGATGTGAGGCACAAAGCTGCGGTTCTGCATGAATGAGCTCTGCAGCACCTGTCCCAGAAGCAGAATTTTCTAACTTCACTTGGCTCACTGCCCATAACTAGATACTTAAAAAACAAAACACCCCCCACTTCTTTCTAGAATTTTTGTGTGATTGTGAACTTTACTAATGTGTGTGTACGTGTGTTTTTCTGTACCTACGTATATAAGCTCACATACCTTTTCCACGTTCATTTGAACATTTATTTGGATTCTGTAAAAAGAGTCAGAACTAGGTTTTGAAAACTTATGTTCTTACTATTGATAGTCTTTCTTGGGGCATAAGAACAGTTTTCTGGGATAACTTGCTGCTGTAAATGCAAGCAATATGACTGAATGTGAGGACCAAACTTCACTGCTGTCACTGTGAGTATCCTTAAAGCCATATATGATAAAAATCTTTATCACAAAATACACAGGCAATGATCTGTTCCTGTAAGTAGTACACAGTGTTAATTTTGTGGAATGTTTGGTCACCTTTTATCAGAAGCATGACCTTTATATTTGAGTGCCCTTTTTTTTGGCACACTATGTAGGGAAGTCAAAGCAAAAGAAATTTTCGGAAATTAAGAAAATAAGAAAAATTATATCTGGGAGTGCATGAGAGAAGAGAGAGGAAAATACGCATTTATTTTCAGAGGTCTAGATCTTCCTGCAGGAATTCTGTGGTCACCTAATTTTTGCTTTCCATAACAGAAATGTCCTCAGTCTGTTGTGAAGACAGCTCAATAAGCCAGTGCCACCAGATAGGAGGTCCTTGGTGAGAGGGTAGTGGCAGTGCTGACTAATCAGAGTTCTTGTTGGCTGAATGAGCTCCTCTGAGATATCTTAAACTGACTTTCTTTTCTTGTATAGCACTTCTTTAAAGTCTATTACAACTTCGTCTAGAACAGCCCATCTTTTGTAATGAAGGCAATGAGAAAATTTTAAAAATTTTCTATCTTGATTGAGTAGCGCTTTTTTTTTTTTTCTCCTTTATTGAAAACTGCTTTGGTGATAGTGGCTGCCTGGTTTGTTACTCAGAGTTCATACCATTTTAGATTCACTGTGAGTCTTGCCTTTGAAGTTCACGGGAAACAACGGCAGCTCTAGTGCAGTGTCTTTTCTTGGCTGTAGTGCCCCCCTGTGCAGTTCTGTTCTGCCTTTTGCTTTAACGGGGATAGGTGACGCATTCATCTGTCATTGGCGGAACTGGGTATTTTCGCCAAATGTTTATAGGTTCAAGTATGTAATGCTGCCTCTGTTACCCCACCATGTGCAGTATTTCGGTGTGGTCATCTTCAGGCTTGTTGGAATACTTATTACTATGATCTAAGTTGCATGACCTCTGGGTTTCCTTCTATGAAGTTCACTCTTTGTAACAAATAAGAACAAAAGCAAAACCCTCTTTATCCACAAAATTACATGATTTCTGAAAAACTGCAAGCTGTAAGCAGATTTGTGATTTGGTGCTGATTTTCTGGTCTTGTTCATGATGTGCATTTGAAATCATCATATGAGGTGAACATTCATCATAGTGATCAAGGTTATGTTGTCTTTAGCATAAGACACGTGTGTTCTTACTTTATACCTCTTTGATTCTTACATGACTATTTTTTTGTAGATAAATTGACATGATGTGGAGCAGCAAGTCAAATGAGGTGCCTCTACAAAATCCGAGGCATAACCAAAACAAGGATTCTACCAGAGGTATGGATTTTCTCTGTTTTATTGCCTTGTTTCGGAAGATGTTTTATCATGAGTTGTTTGAAACTTGGGGGAGTTTTTACAGAAAGCGTTCTCCCGCCTCAATTTGGAAGCTAAGACCATGTGTTATATGGCTTCCTTTTTGCAGAGATAGCAGTTTCGTACTCTGATCTGGAGAGTATTTGCTGATCTGCATTAGGAATTGCCAGCCTCTGATATGGTTGCCAAGATGATGCAGAGACAGATTTTTTTGAGTGCTGTAGAGGAGGAGCAGTGCAGGAACAGAAATTTGGAACTGTAGGCTCTTGAAAGAAGTGAAGAAGAGCCTGAGAGCAGTTGCTCCTGACTCTTGCTCAGTTCCAAAGTGTTGAAGAGCTAAAGACACTTGAATAGCAGCAGTACATCACCACTAAGATGACTTGCAGTACTTTTGTCTCCCTGAACTGGAGAAAGTCTGTTAGCTTTTTACTGTCATGATTACTCCGTAATTTAGGAAAAGAGGAGGAGAAAAAAAAAAAAAAGGAACATCCCTGAGAGGGAAAAAAGCTCTAGTCTGTAGAGCAGCTGAGTTGCATGTTAAGTCTGTGGTACAAGATCAGTTATGATCTCCACCATGACAAAATTGATCTCTAGAAGTTATTCTGAAAGTAGAGACAGATCATTATTTTTTTTCTGTAACAGGACCTTATTGCTGATTGTTTCTTGCAATATGTTCAATTTCTTTTAAAATTGTGTACCTTGTGAAACTGAGGTATTCTGTGGACATGAAGCACCATCTCTTAAAGTCAAAGCACAGTTGTTTCTATGCTACTTCCTTAACCCTCTTACTTTGTGTTGTGCATCTGAAATCTGTGTACCTGAAATGAAATTGGCAGCTTTTTTACTATAAGGAAAAGATATTTTTTAAATTTTTTTTTCAAACTCTCTAATACTACTACTCTCCATGGCTCTGATGCACATTAAGGTTTTGGATGTTGCATAGTGCAAACCATTAGATGAGAAGAAAACCATTAGAAACCAAAAGAAGAGGGAAACTGAGGAAGTAAATATTTTTGGAGGACAATACTACTGCATCCTACTAAATGGGATTGTGTATAGAGCACATGCTGTCTGTTTAGATTAAAAGACTGAAGTTGATTCATGCCTCCTGCTTGTTCTTTGCAAACATTGCTTCTGTTTTGTTTGTAGAGTGTACAATTCAAAAAGATTTCTATTCAAAATTCATGCGTTCAAAGCTTGGTTTTTGAGTAGAGTCTTTCAGTGACCATGTATTCATGCTTAGTTTACTGAAGAAGAAAATGGAAGGGAAAAAAGAGTAGTTAAACTATAGTGTGATGGAAAAATGTAAGATACTTGTGTTTGGGTAGATAATCAGCTTTATTTTATCTTCTAAACATCTTCTACAATGTGCGGTCGATATGATTTCAAGTGTAATAATGCATTCAACCTAACTTAGTGAACTTACTAAATTTTACTCTGTTAAGATGAGTCTTGACTAATAACAGCCTCTCATAGAGGAGATTTACAGGCTGGAATTGAGTCATTAAAAGAATTTGATGAGCTCATGAAAATTGTTTTGAAGCAACATTTTATTTCATTGTTTTCCATGTACTAATGAGAAATTTATTTCTTTGTTTTGCCCTGAAAGATCTAACTGCAGCATGGGCTACTTTTTCTCAGACTAAGGCTGCTGTAAGTACTGATTACTTTTTTTTCGTACTCCTTTTTAAATTAGTTAATGGCTACAAAAGCTTTACCCAAAGTAGTGTTTTGCTCAGTGATTGTCTGTTAAACAAGTTGAAAATAGGGCAAGCTGTTGGAGTACATGCATGTTGAACATTGTTGTATCTTGGTAAAAGTTTTCCACATACAGTAGAAGAATTTTTTGCCACAGCAAGCTTAGTCCTGAGTATAGTGAGCTTAGTCTTGAGTGTGATATTACCATTCTGTTTAAGAAAGTGGTGACTTCTCATTTTTCTGAAAACTTGAAAAAGTAACTCTCCCCTGCTTACCTAAACCAGTCAGAAGCTGGGACAACACCACCGTATTTCATAATTTTCTATCTTTGAGCATTGGAATTGCTGTCTTTCTGTGGGAACTTAAGTGCTTAGATATCACACTAGTTTCTAAAACCTGGGTTTAGTGAAGCTAAACAGCTTGTTTTTGGGGGGAATTCAGCTCTTTCCCATAGCTTTGTCCCTCTCTTTTGTAATAGCTGACCGTCAGTATGGGGTTTTACATGTGGAATCTTGTATCATGCTCCATTTTGAAAAGAGTATTATAGAATTTATTCCAAGTGGAATTAATATTTCATTCAGGCCAAGCATTAAGACTCTGAATGGCATGTTATTATTAAATTTTTCACAACAGCCTGCTTATGGAAACAAAACTATGCAACAAAACCTAATTTAGATAGTCTTTTTAAACAAAACTTAATATCTGATGTAGTTTCTGGCCATAAGGCTATACAGTTTTGCAGCATCAGCCTTGTGAAGGTGCTTTTTGCCTGCAGTTTTATTCTTTATGAAAATGAGGAAAAAATACCACGTTAGGGAAAAAAAACCCTGTAGCTTAAAAATTGAAAACAATATTCTAATTTGCATTATCTTCAAACTCTAGCTACGTCATATAGAGAACAAACTGGAAATTGCTCCCACCAGCACGGCTGTATTTGATTCTGTCATGGATGCCAAGAAGCCCTCTGCGAGCACTAGCAGGAAAATAAGCAGAAAGGGTATGTATTATTGAGGACATAGCGTGTAAGGCAGGGTAAAGCCACTGCATTCTGGGAAAACTTGATTTCTCCTTCCTGCTTCTAAGTTGTCTCCTGCTAACGATCTTTATTTGTGAAACTCTAATTACCCAGGAGAAACTAATGTTTCCTTCCCTTAGTTCAGGAAGGAAAGTGTGCTATCATAGTCACTTGGTTAGAGAGAGCGACAGGACTTTCCCCACACTGTAAGTGAGCAGTGCTTATCCCATTCTGATACCATGTTTTTGTGGGAGTTTTCGATAACAATTGTATATGCCTATGTTTACAGTGGAGTAGCTGTTTATATTTTTTACTGTTTGTCAACTGTTACACCTTGATAGAATGCTAAATCTGATGCTTCCTTTATTTCATATAAGGAGTGCATTTGCTTGTAAGAAATAAGCCCTTTTTTAAAATACTAATTAGAGCATTCTGGAGTGTGCCACTGGAGAACAGACAGATCGACCTCTAGTGGCAACACAGTCAGCCTTCACAGATTTAGTTACTTATAATTAATATTTAAGCATTATTCTCTCTCTTTAAATATGATCATTGTTTCAAGCACTTACTACATTGCTCCTAATTGTTGAAATCAGCTTGTTGAAAAAGAGAGGGAGTGCTTTAAGTGCTGTTTTGGAGTTCTGCTCAAACCCAAGAAAAACTGTGTTCTTAATTGTTCGGCCCCAAGAGCTTTCTGTTTCTAGAGGCATAGGGACATACAGGATTCTTTGGTTTCTGCTTCAGCTTCCCGGTCCTCCAGCCAAAATATATCAAGCAAGGACAAGTCCTCACGCAGCCCTCTTCGAGCGACCACTCTTGAAAGCAATGTGAAAAAAAGCAATCGTGTGGAATTTCGTGAACCATTGGCTTCATACAGGTTAGTGCTGGGACAGCTGACTATTAAAAAAAACCTATGCTAAAATCAGGATGAAGCTAATAGTGATGTTTTGGACAACTCAAAAGTTGACTTGCATCCTCCCCTCCCCCAGCCCCATGAGCAGCATGTGATATTGGACAAAAATGGCTTCCTGTTTAAAAAATGTTACAGATTTATTTTTTGTTCAGTGATTATGAGTTCAAAGACAAATGTGTTGAAAAGGTCATCAAGTTGATGTGGCTGTGGCCTCAGTGGCCAGCTGATGGGTTTGATAGGTATTTAGTTTCAGTAATAAGGACCAAAAAGGTATTTCCTCATGCTTTTCCAACTTTGTTTCATTAGTTCTTCAGCACATGCTCCCCTGTGTATTACCATAAGACACTGTAGAGCAAGAACATCTAGTACTAAAGATGCATTCAGTTTTTGTGTGCGTGAGAAACCCAAATAAGAACAATGGTTCAAGTAGAAAAAGTAGCACAGAATATTGCAGGCCGTAGAACATGGTGGGATGTGAGAAATGAAGGAGAATACATAAAGCCTGTTTTTCCTAGGCTATGTTAAGTAGTGTAGTGAATAAACGATGCCTCAAAATCTTTCAAAAAGAAAGAGAACCTGCAGCAGAAATAAACTGGTTATGACTTGCTGTAATATCAGAGCCTAAAACTTTTACCGTAACGTCTTCAATTCCTTGTGTGTTATAAGCAGTGTGTGTTCTTTGCACAGGCATCCCTGATGAATAGCTTGGTTGGGTTGGTAATAGCTTTTTTATGGGATTCTAGCACACACTTTACATTTTTTTCTAAATGTTCTCCCAGTGAAGTCAAATTGCTGTTGATTGATGAGAGTGGAGTTGAGACAGTGGTACTTTTTTTTTTTTTTTAATTCCACTACATCTCTATTAATAGTTGTTATCCTAAAGTCTAAGTTTTGGTCCCCTTTTCCACTTCTTGTGTCAGCTGTGAGATTCTTCTCCTTCCTTGTTGCATGGGAGGCTGATTTGGATCAGTTCTGTAATCTTGGGTCACTTTTGTTAATTGAACAGCTCTGTTGTCTACCCTGTCTGGAATAACTTACTTACATCAGTTATTTGTTTTAAAAACACATAGTAAATTTAACAGACTTCAGGGAAAAGAAGAAAATGAAAGCAGCTAGACTCATGCCTTTATATCCAATTGAAAATAATAGCTTTCTTACAGTAAGAAGGCTGTGTGGCATTGGGGGGATTAATTTGGGGGTTAACATCAGAGCTGCTATGTTAACACATTGCTCCTTTGCCAAGAACAGCCTTTAGTCAATGCTTAAATTGTGCATAGGAAAACAAAACCAGAATAATGTGTAGAACAATCTATGTGTGTGTATATTTATGTACATTTTTGCTGAAATTCTGTGCAATTAAACCACTCTATGTTTATGTTGATTGGTAATGATCACTATGCTATATAACAGGAGTGTGCTACTAGAGAAAGAGAGGCAGACAAGTTCACAAGTACAGTGTTATGACCTGGCTTAAATGAGTACTTTAAACATATTTGCTGAAGAAGCAAGCCAGGTAGCTTAGCTGCTGGATTTTCACATCTTCAGCCTCTCATCAGTAAAAATGTTAAATACATTTTTGTCCTAACAACACAAGTACCATGTGTCTATTCAAATATAGAGCCTGTTTTTCTGTGAAAAAAAAATCTAAGAGATGCTTAGTTTGTTGAATTTCTAAGCTCTCAGTAAGTTTTAAATTTGTTGCAATACAGCCAGTTCGCTCTGAAGTTCTTGTCAGGGACTTGCCTCTGTAGTGCTCAAATACAGGGCAGGGGGGTTTGGTGCAATTTATTTGTTTTCTCAGCTAATGAATGCGCTGTTGAGGAACTGTGCATGTGTGCATTGTTTTGTTTTAGAGAACATACACTAATTATGCTTCTCAAGTTTTATGCTTGGTTTTTATTTAAAGCTTTTTTAACTTGAAGGGCGACATTACTGCTTGCTAATTTTCTACATGCCCTAACTTCAGCTTGTCAACTTTATACGTAGTTCTGTTAAGAGAGAGTGTGCAGAAAATGAAATTTTGAACAGAAATCTCTTTCAGTTTCATCAGACTTGCACTATTAAATGTATTGTGATCGAAATTTAAAAGAACATGCCTTTAAAGTAGAGACAAGGTATAGGGAGTCATTCTTTTAGTTAATGAACGTGCTTATTGCTGGGTTGGAAGGTCCTACAGAATCACAGAATGGTCAGGGTTGGAAGGGACCTCTGGAGATCATCTAGTCCAACCCCAACAGTTGTGTTTCTGATGGTGACTTCTTTTTTTTCCTTCTCTTTCATCAGGGATACATATAGTTCTCTGTCTTATCACAGTTCTAGCCAACTTGAGGCCAAGCAACTGCTCTCTAGTTTGGACTTCAACGAAACAGAAGGGAAAACTGAAATAACAGGCTGTATGATACATGACCGAGATGAGCGGGACCTACACAGCAGAGATTTTGAAAGCCCATGTTCTTCTGCTGCAGATGAGACTGTTGTTAGGTATTTGAATGACCGACCAGCAATTGATGCCTTGCAGAATAATGAGGCATTTCTTAAGGTTGTAACACCTCCAAGATTGGAAGAGGAGAAAACTAGTGGCTCCAGAGGAGATGAGAGTAGCATTAAAACTGCTCAGAGTAACACATCCCAGGACAGTGATCTGAAAGTGTCTTCCCCTTCTGCCACGAGTTCTTCTAGTGCTCATAGGCTGGAAATCTTGAAACGGCGGCAGCATGATGCTAAGTTGGAGAAGCTGAAGGAGCGGATTCGAAAGCAGTGGGAACATGCTGAAGAGCTAGGTGGCAGAGGACAGCACATGCGATATGCTGAACAACCTGTTGTGATCACAAGCGTGGAGAATGCAGTGACTCCCAAAGTCAGGAAAGTGGCAGCTGCACCTGCTGCTCCGTCATACAGAGGTATGGAGGTGCAGAATGCTTCCCTGTTGGTTATACATGGTGAAGGAGTGGAGTTCAATTCATTGAACAACATGTTAAAGCATGGACATGACTCAGCTGTGTCTGGGCAATGTGGGAGCGGATAGCATGGTTTGATCACAGATACAGAAAAGAAAGAAAAGAAATTCTTGCCAATCTACAGGAGTGTAGATTCTTTTGAAATTCTTCTTGTCTTTTCTTACAAATTACTATAAAAAAGAAGGTCACTGTATTAGTGTTTGGGTTTATTTCAATATAGTTTTTTATGTGTCCAGAGCTTAGTAACATTGTATTGCTTGAGAAAGCCTTTCACATGTTTAATAATCTTTTCTTCACCCAGTCCACTGTTTTTCAAATGTCAGCAAATGGCCGATTGGTATATTGCTTTCTTCTAATTTAGCATTAGAAATTCAAGTAGTTCCTTTCGTACTTGGCAGTTTCCCACCCCTTCCACCCTTTAAAAGCTTTATTTACATTTAATGCAGTTATTTTAAACTCTTAAAATTGTTTACTTTCAGGTTTCAATACTGCTGAAACAAAGATTCGCGCTCCAGATGGAAAGATGTGGCATGAGGAAGAATTTCACATTAGTCGGGAGCTGTACAGAGATATAGCCCTCCAGTTAAAAGGTGAGACACAAGCTGAATTGACTAAGCCACACAACCTTCTCTAAGAGGCAGAGAAATATATTTTGTGCAAGTCTACAAAATCATGGAAACAAAAAATTGAAGCAATGACTGTTAAATATATTGTACTTCTCTCCACAGGAGTAACTTGTTGAACATTAAAATTAATAAAAAAAATCCTTCTCCCCATTTGCTCATTAAAATACTTTTTAATAGAAAACCAATACTGAAAAAATCGAATGATGGCTTTTCTTTGAAACAGAGAGGACAAAAAAAGTCTTCATTAGAACAATTTTTATTAAATTTTGTAACTTCTTTATACATGCTTGCATGAATGAATGCAATTTCCTGTTTAAAAGGAAAAAACCAAACCACTTTTTGTTTTGGTGAAACCTATATTATCTCATGGGAACAATTTACTTTTTTTTTTTTTTTGCCATTTTTAACACCGTTAGTGATAAGTGCACCACATGCAGTATGTTGAAGCCTGAATTCTACTTCCTTCAATATGCTGTTAACAAATTGTTGATTCTGAAGCTGCTGTGGCAATTGCTAGTGGTTTAGTTGGAACGTATAGGTAGCTAGAGGGGAGATGTGGGGCACCTGCTGTGGAAAGTCTCTGGGAATACTTATTTAAAATGAAGTAGGTAGCCTGCAGTAAAGGGGTATGCCCTCAGTTATCTGTGGTGGTGAGATTATATGGCATTAGATTGGTTTAGTAGCTCTGAACTTGTAGAACTTTATTGCTTTATACCAAAATTATCCAAGTCTTGAAGTTCTTGGAGAAATTTGTGTCCCATGGATTTGTACACATGGATTTTTTTAGAGGTCTTCCCTGCATTCCCTGAGGAGGGGGAGAACAGGTAGACCAGAAGAAGATTTAAGAAAGTTTTAAAATAATCTAGATTTTATTTCCTCGACAACTCTTTTACCTTCAGTATTATAAGGCTTGGATAGGATATGGGAGAGGAGACTGTGTAACTTCACAGTGGTAAATTAACAGAACATTACCTTTGGAGTTTATTCCATATGAAGGTGTAGGAGGGAAAGTTGAATGCTAAAAGCTTAGAAAACTGTTACTCGTTTGTCTTTGCTTAATGGTCTTTTGAAAAACATTAAATATTATTGTTGCAAAATGGCAACACAGGAAAAAATATCTTTTTTATATGATGAGCTTATTTAGCAACACAGTATTCTGATGCTTAAAACTATGAGCAAAGATGATTAAAAAAAATGCTGTATATTTATTCAACAGTTACGCTGCTAAAAGACCAAAACAGTAATATATGCTTTATGTTTTCAAATGTACTTCTTCAAGACACAGTCTTTATTAATTTTTAACTCTGGAAAACTGTAGTGCCATTGGCAGCTCTTTTCTCTGGATGATCTAGGGCAGAATGCCCAAGTGTGCTTTTTGGTTTGCTAGGCTGGTTACAGTGGAGAGCTGTAAGGTTGAATTGCTTTTGACTGACTGAGTTGGGGGAGGGGGAAGAGATCAGATGAATGAAAAGGAAGGGAACGGGAAATAAAATCCCCTGAGAACCTCTAGTTTTGCAGCTTAAGAGTTTGCATGTTTAAAATAACTTTTCTCATTGGCCAAAACATTTAGGACTGATGGAAAATGCGATGAGATTGTAAACCTGTATGTGTCTTTGTATGTTGATAGTATAGTGGCTGGTATAGAAATTATTAGACTGCAGTTTTCTTTTCCTGGTACAGCTTGACAAGGTACTGAGGAATTTTTCTGGAATCACTCATTAAAAAAAAAGTTCAGAAAGAAGAGCCATTTCTTTTCAGTAAAATTGTTTTTCAAATACTCTGTTCAGCATCAGGCCATGAAAGTAATGCCAAATTTCTAAAGACTTTTAATCTACACCAGCATTTTTCATTTTTTTAACATTATTATTTTTATTTTTTGATAAGCATAATATAAATTATTCATGAGCTCTTTATAGGAATACAAATTTTTGAAAAGTTTCATTGAAGAGGTCCAATTAAAAAGGCATTTGGATCGTGTGTTCTAGTGGACTCTGTCTACAAAAGCAGGGAGCTGTGTGTGTGTTCAGCCCTATGCCTGTCCTGATGCCCGGCATAGAACAGCTGTTGTGGAACGTGTCTTCTTTCTGACATGAAAAGATTATATTGAATAGCTGATTCCAAGTAATCAAATGCTGGTGCTGCACATAATATATACTGTAAATGTATTTTTAGGCTGTTGGATTATCTATCCATGTGTTAATTCTGTATTAAAGTTACAGCATGTGGAGTTTTGTGTGTGTGCAGTCAATTTTATCAAAACTGTTCCATGCTATCTAGTGCTAAAATAAACTAGAAGATCTCTAATATCTACAGAGGCATTGTTCTTTACTGCAACACGGTTTTTACATGTGGGCACAGACAGAATGTCTTTATCTTGGCTTAGCAGTTAGGCTAAAGGATATTGTGTGGACCTCAGGCTTCCAATAATTCTGTCTTAAAAATGTTCAAGATTTGCTGTACTAGAACAAAATTGCTGTAATATGAATAGATTGAGTGGGAAGCAGGCTGCAGTTTCCTGGTATCAGGAACTGTTAGTCACTGAAAAGAGGTGAGGAGGGAATCTAGATTTCTACAGATGCAGTCACTGAGGCCTCTGGTACTTGATGCATTGATTCTGTCTTCCTTGCGCTTGTTGTCAGCCTCAAAGAGGACTGGAAAATTTGTAAGGAAATAATATTGAGAGGGAGAAAGACTCTTAAATTTCCATTTCCACACCCTTTAATATGACCTGTTATTCTGTCTCTGATACTTCCATTGGCATCCATCAGAGAGTGGATTCAGCTGAAATTAGGGGCTATGAAAGTTAGTATTGACATCTAAATAATAAAGCTTCGGATCCATCTGGGGGGGGGTTAGGTTGTCTAATCACATTCTTTCTAGAAGAGGAGCAAGCAAACAGTGGTAATAGTGGCCTTAGCTACAGTTAATTTTTGTTGGGACTAAGAAAAGAGCATCTTCAAGGCATGCAAATTGAAGTACTCTAACAAAATCTTTGAAAATGTTCAGTGTTGACGGCTGAGACTGAGCCTGTCTGTCCTTGAGCAATGCTTGACTCTGCTTTGTACCTTAGGCAGCTGGGAAGCCCAATCAGTGGGGTGGCAGTTGAGCCGCATCCCAGGTTTTCTTTTTTTGCCCTAATGTGAAAACATGGTAAAATATGACACTATCTTTGGTAAGTGTTCCTAGCATCTCTAAAGCCTAAAACCTAAATGTGTTATAAATGAGGCCTTAGGTGATTCAGAATAGGTCTGCATCACTGGGTGAATTCTGCAACAAGTTTTGCGGGAAGTAGAGCGCACGGATATCCTGTCTTTCATGCTCCAGCATGGAGGCAACGAGTGAATATGCTGTCATGCATTAACGTGGAAGCAGCAGCCCATGTGTTTCAGGAGTGAAGGGACTACATGTTCTTGTGCAACATTAATACTGTAAAATGTATCATCTATAGTAGAAGAGAACCAACAATTGTTCCTGCCAAACTGTCAACATTTCTTTTAAAATTGAAAATGAATTTTATAAAGATCTGTTATGGTGTTTCTGTGGCCTCGCTGTGTTCCAGTGCATAGGTAAACAGCACTTGATTCAAAATTGTCATGCTAAGAGGATTTTAAAATGCTGGACTGGGAGTAATCGATCTCAATATAAAATCTGGGAGAGTCGGTGAATTTTAATGTGTTTCTCCAAGTTCTGCTTTTTCAAAGTAAATGTTGAAGCAAGCTTGTTATTCTGTGTTCTTTCCTGTGGGATATCACTTAACAGCTTTTGTTTGTTTTTAGAGGATTCAACAGTGAAAGGAAAACCTAGTGAGAGAAATAAAGAGAAGAAAGCAACCAGACCAGCACGGAAAGTGCAAAAACTGACACGGTTGCCAAGTTCAGAGTCCAAACAAGGTGACTAGCTCTACTGTAGAGGGAAGACTATCGCGTGTCCTTCAGAGATGAGTTTTGCCTCAAGAAATAAAGAAAAATTAAAGCATATTGCTTTCAAAGTCGTCAGATGCGCAACAATTCCATTGTGTGTTTGTAGACTGTATACTGCACTGGGGATGTGTACGTTTTTATTGTTGGTTGGCTGTGTGCGCTTCTTTTTGGTTTATTTTAATTTTCTGCCTTTCCACTTGCTGTGTGCACCTTATGGAAACTGCTCAAGAGCATGTGTTTCTTTGGGCAGGGTATCTGTCAGGCCAACACAGGCAAAAAGAGTAGCAGTAGCCCTGCTGTGGATCCTGCTTCGGTTTTGCTTGTGTTGAAGCTGGCTAGTGCCTGACCTACAGCTCAGTGAATAATGCTGAGAGGAGAAATGGAGATGACAAAAAAATCAGTGGCAGTGGGACTTGCCGAGTTGCCCTCCTCTGTGAGGAGGGGCTGCAGTGAAAGCTCTTCCCTTGTACGATTTCTCAACGGGGAAGCAGAGAACATGTTGGCCTTCTGGCTCTTCTGTGGCTGGTGTTCTTCTATGTCCCTATGTCAAGTTGTTGCTGTCCTGCACCTTCAGTTTTGGCTTGACCCATTCCTGTTCTTTTCAGTTAGTGAAAGAATGTAAAAGCATGTTTCCTGGGAAGTCTTACAAATCTTAGTATTTATGAAGGAAAGTTTCTTTCTTTTACTAATTAAGATTTTTTATTTTCACTGTTGTATGACATTTCCACTGTCTATTAAATAAAATTAAAGCGTTTAGAGGTCAGGTGAGCAGGTTACTGTAGAGCAGTGCCTTATAGTAGAAAATGAAATTAACTGCAGTGGAATTCTGTCGGTGCCTTTTAGTTTTCCAGTCGCGTTAATCTTTGAGACTGTGAGTAGCAAAAGATTGGGCAAGATATCCCCATCTGCTTCATTTTAATTTTCGTACAAAGTAAGCAGTTATGACTGCAGTCACACTACATAGTAATTCTTTTTCCTTTAAATACATGCAAGGTTAATCATCTTCTGCACCTTTTAAGGATTTTTATTTCTTCTTACATAAAGGGACCTGTAATCAGTGAACGCTTTGAAGAAGGCCTATTAAGAAAAACAGCTGCTTTTTAAAAATTACTACAAAGGGGATTTGAGAGTGAATTTGCACTTTCGCATGCTCTAAGTCATGAAGCTGCATGTAAATATTTTGTTGGGATAATGAGTGCTAATACTTAAGTGACAAGGATGGATTTGCTACTTCCTATGCTGATCAGCTCATACTTAAGGAACGATACTAAACTAACTTACATTTTTGTGACAGTTCCAAGTGAGGGAGGAGCACAGAGATTGCTGCAAGTTTTGGCAATGGTTATTCTCCGTAATGGATTAAATGTAAGGAGAATGATGGCCTGAAATCCCTAGAAGATAAGAACCAGACCTAAGTGGCATATCCATGATGGTCCTTCCTCCTCGAGTTATAGCAATAAGAAACTGCTTAACATAGCCAAGGCTATAAATAGCCACAGCTCATGTTTCACTCCATTAGCATGTTTTAGTTCAAACAGCTGACTTGAAATGAAAGATGAGACTTTACACTGCCTTTTTAAACATGGACAGAAGTAATTGAGAACAGTGAGTTTGGAAAGAGAACCCCTTGGCTGATACCTCTCTTTCAAAGAGGCTTGTAGTGACGTGTTTCAAGCAACAGATTTATAAAATACTTATATAATTTACAATGCAAGCAAGGAGTACTGTTAGTAAATGAATGAATAGTAGGCTTCAGACTTCTGACTGAACAGGCTTCTTCCTTCTGGTTTAAAATCACAAAAAGAAAAGAAAGGTGGGGGCTGGGATTGAGGACTGGGATTACCAGAACACTATTGATCTGCTGTCCTGGATTTCACTTGAAGTTGCTTTGGTATCATGTCTTCAAAGTCCTGTTAGGCCCAGAGTACAGTCCGGTTTTTTTTGGCTGTGTTGTGTTCATGCTGCAGCCTCTGGGTTTGTTTAGGCAGTGCTGTCAGAAACTGAAATTGAATGGTTAGAAATCAACTGCAAATCGGGTACTCAAGTTAGGTACTTTTCTAGCAATAAAATACTGCTAAATGGTCTGAATTAGGTTATTAATACTTTTTTATATGATGCTTTTCTCCAAAGCTCTTTAAGATCATCATTAAAAAAAAATGATTAATAATACTGGAAGTTGGTGGGATGAAAGGTGAGTTGAATAAACCTGGCATTTAATCTAACCAGTGTTAGGTAAGGATGCCAGCGTACGTAGTTTTTAACATTTAATTATATGTAGGATGATAAAGTAATACTAATAACATTTTGATTGGGTTTCTGTCACTTGCAGGGTAGTCTATTCTTGGATTAAGTATCAACTAACAGGGTTTATCTTAACTATTTTCAGTAATGGTACAGAAATCCCAGCTAGAGGACGGTGAGTTAGTATCAGCATAGAAAAACTGCTGGCTGGTATTTTTTAACCTCCTCAGAAGACACCTGTCTCAACAATTAATGATCTGTAAAAATCTCTAAAGTTGTTTTTTTTCCTAGAATACCAGCTAATATTCTTTTACTATGAAGATGAATTGTCTTTTTTATCTCCCATCTTTATTTTTGTTCTTATTATTACAACATTTTAGATCCTGTTATCTTTTTCCTTATTTTCCATATTTAAGTGGAGATGAACAGCAGCCTCTCAGACCTCTACAAATATTTCCTGTCTCCCCTAGTAATGTTTGTATGTTTTAGATTTGTAGAACCCTTTTTTCTTTTTTTACATGAGTTTTTGTAGGGCTTTAATGTGCTACAATACGTTTTGCATTTTTACATTGTGTTATGTGTAGGCATGAAGCACTGATAGTTGTGTGATACAGCTGTTGAGTGGTACATCGCTGTTATGGCTGTTTTGTGTAACTGCAGCCGTACCACTTATGTGGAACTAAATGGTATAGAAATTATTAACTGTTGCAATAAATACTACTTTTTGATATGCTGGAAAATCCATGTAGTGCTTGACTTCTATTTATTACTTATTGTGCAGGTGGAAACTATGTAATAAGTGCATCCTCCTGGCGGGAGGGACAAAAGCTAGTAAAAAAGATACTGGGTCCAGCGCCCAGAATAGAACAGGACAGAAGAGCTGTATCTAGTGACAGAACAGGACGAGAGAGCGCTGCCAAGTCTGGTAAGTTGTACTTTTATCACTGGACTTTCTTCATTGTTCTTTATTATATAACACTGCATGTGTGCAGAATAAAGCCAACTTCTGAGTTAGAATGTAACCAGTTTCTTATCAAAATAACCCCTGTTATTAACAGGGATTCAAGGGGGGAGAATTTTGCTCACATCCATGGTTGGGATGCATAACCTCTCTTTTGGGTAAATTTGAACTTTTCTTGCTCTGGAAAAGATGGGAAGTAGGTTGAAACCAAAATATGGATCACCTGCAATCTCTCTTTGCCTCTTGAAGCTAGTGGGGAGAGGAATAGCTAGAAGCGGTCCACAGGCCACATGAATTTTCCAGATGTGCTGCATATAATATGTAAGATATGGTTGGTCATCCCTGTTTTACAGGAATTGTGGTTCTTCCAGGTACTACATAATGTCATCCATGTGCATCATAAATCTTCATTGATTCTTCCACTAGCCCTTCTCAGAATTTATCCGGAATCTTAGACAGGGCAATTAAGGGGCAGTGGTAGCTGCTGTGCTTCTAATGCCTGTGAGGTAGCGAGGCTGGTAAGAGTGTAAAGGGTGTAAGCTCAGTCTAAGCAAAGGCTGCTATATTCAGACTATGACATTGAATGAAGCAAAAGCATGTTTACAATGGGATCTGCACTCCTCCCTCATCCTCATTTTGCAGCTGTGTTTCAGTGATGGCATGTAGTTCCCAGATTTAATTTTTTACCTGAAATATTTGACAAGTCTTGTTCTTCAGCAGGCTGTATTGGAAGGACAGGTTCAGATTCTAGACTGGATGTTACCCATAAAACCTCTTCAAGAAGTTCTGAAAGGTCAAGGAGTAAAGTACGGTCTGAGAATAACCTGAAGAAACTGGAAGCTGCTCTTCCAAATGGGAACCAAGATCATGCCTCTGTAAATAAGGACTTCCTGCCCATGGAGATACGTGGAATTCTTGATGACTTGCAATTGGATTCCATGAGTACAAAGCAGGAGAAAGATGTGGAAAAGCAGAATCAGAAACCTGTTTTGCCTACTCAAAATGCCAGGAGCCATAGTCCAACCAAAAGGAAACCAGACAAGATAGCTGCCAGTGAGGAGCCTCAGGTGATCTCTAAGAAACGTCACTATGATACGGATGAGGTTCGTCAGTACATCATCAGGCAGCAAGAAGAGAGGAAGAAGAAGCAGAACGAAGAGAAGAAAGCACAAAAGGAGGCAACAGAACAGAAGAACAAAAGGCTCCAAGAGCTCTACAGAAAACAAAAGGAGGCTTTTACAAAAGTGAAGAACGTGCCTCCTCCTGAACCTTCAGCAGCCAAACGGTTACAGGAAACCTATTCTAAACTATTGCTGGAACATACGTTTTTAGAAGAGCCACCTCAGCTGCCTACGGTGCAGGAAGCACAGGTATAGCTGATTCACTAACTTAACGTGTTGCTGTTGTTTGCAGGAATAGAAGGTCATATTTTAAGAAGGTCGTGACTCTTCCTGGTCTGGCTATCGGTTAAGAGAAAGGATATGAAGAAAACTAACTTTTGCTTAAACCTAGTGGTTTTGATCTAGAGCCTCCTTGCTAGTGGCTGCTTTTTGGCAGAGCAAGGCCTACTAGAAAGGTGAATGGAAATCATCTTTCTATTATAAATAGAAGCAGAATTCTGGATGTTAACTAACAGCAGCTAAAAAGGTTGGCTTTTAAGAAAACTGTAAAAATCAGTCAAACCGTGAATGAAAGAGCTTTTTTTGAAGTTGCTTTCAGTCGGTGGTCAAAATTCATCAGCAGTGAGTTAAGTAAGTCTGCTAATCAGAAACTGAATCTAAAAGAAGATTAGCATATGGTAAAATACTAATATCAGTTTGATGTGTTCAGCTGAACCAGTTCCGTGTGTGAGCAGAGCTTTTTTCGCAGTACATTCTGCTGTGACAAAAACATAAATGTCTTGTGTTTTTAAGTCTTTGTGTGGTAGGAAAGATGTGATACTACGCTGAGAAATGTAAGCCTTTTAAATTTTAATGTGACAAGAGCTTCTAAACTCCGGCAGACTTTTGAAAATGCATTTTTCTGGTTGTCTTCATTTCTAGCCCAGGCCTGGTTATCAGCCCTCTGGGGAATCTGACAAAGAAAACAAGGCTCAAGAGCGTCCTCCTAGTGCATCTTCAAGTAGTGACATGTCACTTTCAGAACCACAGCAGCCACTACTGAGGTGAGCCATTGTGGGCCTTTTGAGAGAGAGGTGAAAATAGACTGGACTCTCAAGTTCCTCTTCTAGCAAGAGTAATTGTCTTTATGGCAATTATAATGTTTTCTTGCAGTAAAGCAGAAGCTGATGCAGGAGAGCATAAGAAAGTTTTGGCTATGGGTATTTACTGAGTCTGTAAAGAAATACAGTGTATGGTTGTTGCTGTTAATCTTTTGCTGACATCAAGAGGATGTGCATTTCATATTGGGAGACTATATTTCCTCTGCCATTGCCATCGGGCAAGAAAAGCTGATCATATGAATATATCTGATTTTTCTTACTTGATTTGTTCAATGTTTCTATTTAATATTGTTTTGGATTCAGGCCTTTAGTTACTGTCTCTAAAGTACCAAAAACCTCTTCTTGTGCTTGGACTTTCCCTATTTCTTTTCATGCTGCTTTCCCCATTTTTGATTGTTCAGTGTATTATCAAAGTTTTCCTTACTGTTAAGTCAAGGTGCCTAACCAAACACTTAAATACAAAGAACTAAAAATCATAAAGTTGTGCACTGTTGTGCATGTGTGTCTTCATTTTTAATTACATAATGAATGTCTGTGTCTTAAATATATACTTACTTCATTATCTGTACCTTAACTTCGTCAAATCCACGCTGACTTTGTAAATTCAATGAGATCTATTTCCTTTCTGGAAGAGTTCAAGGAAGCACTAGGAATGCTATGTATTACTGTATACAGAATAGGCTGCTAAACCATATGGTAGCAAATACTGTTAGTGTGACATTGTAAGGAAAAATTGTAAGTACTAATGGTAGGGGAGAAATGAGACTTAAAGGGGTATAGAAGTTATTTGCAGAGCCTCATAGTAAGCAGAGAATCAATTTTTTGTGAGGGACTTTCCAGGTTTCCTAGTATTCGGAATATGTGCAACTGATATTAGCGAAGGAAGGTCTCTACAGAGCTCCTGTCATGCAAACAGGAACTATCTGGAAATAAAAAAGATGTTTTACAGAACTTCAAACATCCTTGTATTTCCAGTCCTCCTTTTCTCTAAGTGTTCTTCATGCCTACCCTCCAGTGAAATATGGGCTAGGTTCACCTGGAGGGGGAAGGCTGGGACTAAGAAATTCCAGGAAACAAAAAAACACAGATGTTTTCTCCCTTTTGGAGTCAGGAAACTTTTCCAAAAGACTTAACTGCTGATGATGAAAACACTCAGCTTGTTACAACTCTAAAACACACAGTACACCATAAACAGCATTTCAGATTTTGAAGGTGCTGTGTTGTTTGTGTTGATTTTTTTTTTAAATAATGTTCTGTAACTATTTACTGTCCCGTTCCCTGCCACTGTGACTCCACCAAAAAGTATTTCTTCCTGAAAAAGTAAATGTGTGTCAATGATACTTTCATGTAAAATAACGGTACTTGTGTAAGTCATTAAATGTTGACTTTTCATTTCAGGAGTGATTTGATGGAGCCTCCGTGGGTACAGCCAGACAGGTTGAGCCCAAGATTCCAACTCTCTCACCCACAAGCTCTCATGGGCTCAAGTGGAGGCCCTTGCTCCCAACACTGGAGCCTAGAGCAGATGGACCTTTTGTCAAAGGAGTGTGATGCAATGTTGGCAGGCAGGAGAAGCCATGCTGTACCCATGGGATCACTGACCTTAATGCCTCAGCCATACCTGAATTCACCCACTGCACAGCAAAATCTCTTAGTAAAACCTACTGCTAACCACTATAAGAGCAAATTAGATCGGATTGAAGCTTTGAAAGCTACAGCTGCTTCCCTTTCTAGCAGGATTGAAAGTGAAGCCAAAAAGTTGGCTGGGGCTGGTATCAATTATGGTACCATGTGGAACTCAGACTATGAGTTTATGCAAGAAAACCCAGATGATGGCCGGTGGGCAAAGGCTGTGAGTCCTCCTGTGAGAGAGGAGAACGAAGATGCTTTTTCAGCCAGAATCCAAAAAATGTTGGGTACCTGTGTGTCTCATACAGCCTTTGATGACAACCTTCCTGGGGTAGGCAACCTTACTGAATTTAAAAAGCTCCCTGAGACTATCAGGCCTCATACTGCTGCAGTGAGCCTTGGAATGAGGTCCCCTGCTGCTAACAGGCATGAAGGGATACTAGGACATTTATCTAAGAGACAGACTGACTCCCCAGGGCGTGAAAACCAGGCTTACGCTCCGAACAAAGCTGTAATTCCTCACGAGTCCAGCATTGACTCCATCAGTGAAGGGCCTCTCCTGAGTGACGGAAGCCTTTCTGAAGGGGAAGGAGGCCAGCACAAGCAGTTGCCACTGAAGATGCTGGAGACGTTAAAAGAGAAGGATTTCTGCATTCGAGAGAGAAATGCTTTTGAGCCCATAAAGGAGTTTCAGAAAGAAGCTGAGAAGTATTTGCCACTTTTCACTCAGACAAGTGGCGCACATAGCAAGGGGCCATGGGAGGAACTGGCGAAAGGAAGTCCCCACAGTGTCATCAACATCTTTGCGAAAAGTTATCAGCTTCATGGAAAAGGTAAAAATGGAAAAATTTCTCGAAGCTTTTGTGAATTACTTTTTTCCCAGTCTTACTACTCCTTACACTTTATACTTCACAGGTAAGGAACATGCTTTTAGATGTCTCAAACATTAATATGTGTAAGGTTTTCTCACTTTACTTTTGGATGATAAATGGTTTGCCCTGCCTTCTTTTGCCTTCTTGTCTAAGGAAAAAAAGAAGAAAAAAAGAAACAACCCACACTTTTGAGCTGGAAGATTATTTTTTAATTAGATTGCTTTGTATTTCTGGATCAGTAACTAATTCATATGCTGTGTTACATGGATTAAGGACACCCATAGTTATGGAATTGTGAATTATAAAGTTTACATTTATTGAATCCAAAATTGCATACTAAATCTAAATTGCCCAGAGGGCATTTGGAAATGTTTCTCTCCACCATGGAGAACAGACCCTCTGAATTGGAATGTGCATCCTCCTACTATATGTGTGCTCCAGATCATCTGTAATAACACATCATTCCAGTTTCAGTTAAGGCAGAAAGATGAAATTCATGCTTTATGCAGCACTTACCTCATGGCATAAACACGAGTGCTTGCATATATCCTGAGGTCTTGCTATACAAGAATAATATAGCTTTACTGTATTCTTAGAAACATGCACCTTTAGTGGATGAATGATGTGGACTTCCCTTTTGCATCTTTGCTCATACGAGTTATTCGATAATGTCTCAAAGTAGTGCGACAATTAAAACTCCAGTAACGGTATTTGATTTTGAGAAAGTAAGGTTTTGGTGTATCAGTAGGGAAAGTCTCTTGCTTAAACAAGCCCATTTCAAGTGTTAGTGCCTTAGGGCATGCCTTACAAGTGTCTCCTGCAGGATGCTTCATTTGACTTTCATTTTTTGTACAATTTTATTCTTCATTTTATGAGTACTCTCTCTCTTGCCTTGAGTTCCTCGTTTTGAGAAAGAATGTTTTCTGAGAAGTTGATTTTTATCTTGTGCATTTTCTTGGTTCTTTTTTCCTTCATTTTATTTCCCTTAAAGGTGATTGCATTTAAATTTTCTGCAGATGGCTCTACTCTCAAGCACTCTGCTCTTCAAGAATGTTTTAGCTGGAGTGTGTTAATGAAGTAGGGTATTCAATATTTAACAAAAAGAGGAATACTGTGCTTGTAATGTTGTGTTAAAACTGCCGTGGGATGGCTATACTGATGTTTTCCTGATGTTTTTGTGTTTGAAAGGAAGTTTGTGACTCATGGTTGGGAGCATTTTAATTACTGCAGCTTTCTTACCTGTTTGCACATTTGCATTTAGTATCATATTTGTCTTTTCCCTTCTTTGTCCACACCTTAGTGTTTGATGAAAGGTCGAATGGAGGGTCTGCCCTTCTGCGCCCTTTACTCCCTGCCACCAGCCCTCCAGAGAGCGTGGTTTCTTACGAAGATGATTTTGCGTCATCGCAGGGAAGTGGCACTTTAACAGACAAAAAAATTGCACTTGACCTCAGGTAACTGTGTGTTAGACTTCTTGTAAAAATCAAAATGCAGAATTTGACAGAAGACAGTTAATGCAAAGTTTGTTTCATAATATGCTGGATATCTTTTCTGTTATGCTGTATTGTGGTACAAGTCAAAGTGATGAGGTGTTTCCTTAGGACCTCTCAGTTAATACAGCAACCAGTATGTTTAAGACATAAGTATCAGAGTCAAGTATTCCTTTTCTCTGTCTAATTTTCGTTCTTTAGTTTGGCAGGTAGTTTTAGGCAAGGTTGTTACCCTTTGTAGTCAGGTGAAAATTAGTTCTCCAGCTTGTGTGGCTGCTATAATGCTCAATTGGTTAGTCTTTGTAATTTAGAAAAAAAGAAAATATATCTGAAAGTGTTAAAATACCTTCACTACTTCAAAACTGTGTTAAAAGCTTGTAATTGCTTTCAGTGAGGATTCAGTAATGCTTAGTAATGGATACATGAATTGTCTCTAAGAACTTGTAAAACCTTTTGTTCAGACTAAAATTTGCAGACTGTAAATCCTAGACTCTTTGTGTTACTACTGAATTTGTGTGGCTTCCTGAATTTCCTAAGACCCCTTTTTTGTAATGAGATACATTTACATCTTTTGGGCACCCTGGGGAAGGCCACAAGTACTGTGTTTATTTTACTGGTACTTTACCTCAAAAGAAAGGAAGGTAAAAGGCACTTTGCACGCTGAAAATGTTGGCTGCAAAAAAATGCTGTCCTTCTGATTAAACTTCCTGATAGGTCGTCTGCTGGTATTATTTACTATGTGATGCGTTACTCTGTCATTTACAAATCTTTTCTAATCCTTTCTTCAAAATCACTCATGTTTCTTTTAATTTATTGATGATATCTGTATGCCGAGAGATTGTCTCAAATGCAGTCATATTTGAAATTCTTACGTTGTTCAAGTCGGTAGTCAAATAGCTCTTAAGAGTTAGCATTGGAAAGGATGGTTGTTACCCATCTTTTACTGTTTCTTATTATTGGAAGTATGTTTTGGTATGTTCAATATCATGTCAGATTTCCTACTGTTTTAGCTGTCAGTTTTTAATCTCAAAAACAATGCTTTTCAAGATGGGCTAATTAGTGCAGTTTTAGCCATCTGTCTCTAATTTAAAGTGTGGTGGATTTCTTGTGCACAGTGTAATGCGGGAGTTGGAAGTCCTTAGTTAATCACTGTCAATGTGCTCCTTTTTAGTGTTGCTGGCAGCAGTAATTCAAGCATTCAGGAAGAACTTCCTAGCAGGAAGTCTCCCCATGAACCTCGATCTGTAGAGCTTGCTTCTCAGCATTCATCTGGACCGCGGTCTGCAGCATCTTCTCGCTCATCTGCTTCCTCTAAAAAGAGAGGGAAAAGGGAACGTAAGTGCAGTACTTGACTGTAGGGTATTTTTTTGAAGGAGTTTTTAGGGTTTTCTTGTTATAAAAATTGCAGTCTTTCTACATATCTGGAAACTGTGATCTAATACTGATAGGAGGATTTATGTATTCCTCCAGTGATTCCTTTTAAAATTCTTGTTGACTCTGATTATTCTCTGACCTTAAAATGCAATCATCTGAAATTAAATAGGCAAGAGGTTATTAACATTGAAAATGTTTCCTTTCCTAAACCAGTCTTCTAACAAATCAATTGATTTTAATATCGTGTGGGAACTATCCTCAGATTCTGTACTGAGGAAGTTCCGATAGGCTGCTGAGAAATCTGAGTAATAGTCACATTTGTGAAGGTGACAATAAGTTTGCCTGTATATGCTTGGATCACAGACAGTTTTTGTAGTGCACAAATTAATAGACTTCTTCCTACAGTAACTTGTACATTATAAAAACATGAAGAAACTTGATATATGGTACGCTTACTATATAAGCAATGGGTGACATAAGGAAAAGCTTTTTTTAAAGTCAATAAAAGGATGAGAAAAATAAGATTGGGCATTCCAAATTATCTCTTTTTTTTTTTTTTTTCCCCTTTTCAAAATTCTCTAGCGTACTGAAAGAAAGCCAGACTGTATTCTAATTATCAGTATTGAAGAGTCAAATGCTTGTTTTCTTTATTTAAACTGGTAGCATGCTGAAATGAAAGCTGAGTTGACAGTTTTGTTGACAGTGGACACAATATGCAGAAGAGAACTTAATCTCCTGTAGAAAGCTGCCAAATTTATATTTCTTTCTTGTTGTATAGACTTCTAACTCAAAGGCATCTTCAAGTGGGGGAAAAAAGGTTCTCAATTATTTGTGTTGGAGCTCCTGATGGCCAAGATATTCATACTTAGAATACCAAACGTAAACTTTTTTTGCAATGTTGTTGCTTCTTAGGGTTGGACTCTTTCAATGGAAGTTCTCACCACTTCCTTGTGGAAGAAGATAAAATGCTATCTGAATTAGAATGGGGATCCCAAGAGACAAAGAAGTCCTTATCAAGTAGCAGAATTTCTAGCAAAGATCATGAGCAGAACCCAAATACAGACAGCACATTAGAAAACTTGTCTGGACATTCCCTAATGAGGTAACGTGAACCTTCTAAGACTGTACAGAAATATAACTAAGCTTGGTAGTGTTATGGCATGGTATCAAAAATGTCTCTGTCTTTGGATGTGCAAAAGGAAAATAACAGAAAGGATCAAATCTTAGTAAGATGGGCATGCAGAAAATGTTTTTTCGCCTGTATTTTAAATATAAAAGCCCAAAGTAGTAGTAGGCTGTAGTAAGAGAAAGGACAAAACAGTGATTGCTCCCTAAATGACCCCTCTGTTTTTGTAAGGGTAACTGGCCAATATAGGTATCCTGTCAGGTTCAGTACCTTAAGCGTTGGAAATACAGTTTTTGTTTTCCCCTTCTACAAATAGTCTGTAAGAAGTGTCGGGGGAGGGCGGGGGGGGGGGATAGCTAGTCCACTTGCGCAGTCATCTTGCTCTTTTCAGTAGGATCCACAGACCTTTTTGGCTAGACTTGTGTTCAGCTAATACTAATAAGCCTATCCAGCTCTATGAGTTGATGCTTTTTTGAGAGATGAACTGATCCTCGGAAAAGAGTGTAGAAAAAGAGGAAAAAATACTAGTTTTCTGTTGCATCCTCTGTATGTCTGGCAATGAATGCAGTTTTTCTTCTAATTGTGCAATGAAGATGGTTATGAAATACTCAGCTCAGTTTTCACTGCACTTTTTTCTAAAATGCCACAAATAATACAAATGGTCGCTCAGTCATTCTGTGTCAGTATGGAGTGGTTCTGAGGTATTGACTTATATTGGTGACTTTCACTGATAATGCAGTATTCAGTTTGAAAGGTCCTGTGACCTCCTGAGATGTGCCAAGTAAAGCAGAATGTCTTCCTAAGGGATTTAAGCAGCCATTCTTCATCATGTTTGGCTTAATAAAATTGGAATAGTAAATTTAAGAAGTGTCTGCATCATTTTGTGTAGGTTTGGAAAGCAGTGTCTTCAACTGTCTCTTAAGAAGAAATGTCTCTGTAGTATTTTACTGTTTAAGTCAAGTTTTTGCCTTCAAGCATTTCATTGCATTTTGATAAAAGAGATTGAGACTCAGGGCAGTGGCTTATCACATTCAGTTGCATCCGTAAGCTGATAGTAACCTGTTTGCTTTTTAAAAATACTGTTCATTGTTGTTCAAGGGCAAGTGTAGGGTCCTGCAACTAGGGAGGAATAACCCCATGCACCGGTAAAGGTTAGGGCTTGACCTGCTGGAAAGCAGCTCTGCTTAGAGGGACCTGGAAGTCCTAGTGGACAACAAGTTGACCATGAGCCAGCAATGTGCCCATGTGGCCAAGAAGGCCAATGGTATCCTGGGGTGCATTAAAAAGAGCATGACCAGAAGGTCAAGGGAGGTTATCCTCCACCTTTACTCTGCCCTGGAGAGGCCACATCTTGGGGTACTGTGTCCAGTTCTGGGCTCCCCAGTTCAAGACAGACAGGGAACTACTGGAGAGAGTCCAGCAGAGAGCTACGGAGATGACCAAGGGAATGGACACCTCTCTTATGAGAAAAGGCTTAAAGACCTGGGTCTTTTTAGTCTGGAGAAGACTGAAAGGGAGTCTCATCAATGCTGTTAAATATCTAAAGGGCAGATGTCAAGAGGGTGGGGCCAGACTCTTTTCCGTGGTGCCCAGCGACAGGATAAGGGGTAATGGGCACAAAATAGAACACAGGAAACTCCATCTCAACATGAGGATAAACTTCTTTACTTTGAGGGTGACAGAGCACTGGAACAGGCTGCCCAGAGAGGTTATGGAGTCTTCTTCTCTGGAGATATTCAGAACCCACCTGGATGCATTCCTGTCTAACCTGCTCTAGGTGAAGCCACTTTGGCAGGGCAGTGGGAAGAGATGATCTCCAAAGGTCCCTTCCATTCTGTGATTCTGTATTCTGATATCAAAATATTGTCCTTGTTTCCTGTGAGTAAAACGAAGTCCTTCACTCAGACTCTCAAAACAAATGTGTAAATACATATGCAGGTGATTGCATCCTGCAATGCCAGGTTCTTAACAGGAGACATTGAAACTGCTTGTCTGGCCATGTAGGACATGTACATACTATGTTAATTTTTGTGTGTGTGTGCGCACTAACTATGTTCAATACTTGCGGAAAAAATAAGATGTTATAGAAACTTAACCCTAAACTGGGATATAGGTACAAAACCCATCTCATGAGGCCATTTCCTAAAGGCAGACTGAGCCTGTGCAAGCTGTAAAAGACTGCCTTTTGCGTAGTTCTGCTTGGTGTACGTAAATGGAAGAACGAGGTTATTGCTTTATTGTCTTCTCAAATGGCTGGTCTTAGGAGAATATTGAATCCTTTCTTTTTTTGTTTTGCTGTCAGTTTCTCAGACAAGGGAAGATCCCAGAAGACGCCGACTTCTTCCCCATCTCCTGGATCCCAAAAAATGTTGCAGTTTGATTCTATAGGCAATACAGCAGAAAGAGTCAAGTCACCTGCTGGCTTTTCTGGAAGTACAGCATCAGGGCTGAAGCCTAATGTAGCCTTCCCTGACCTGAGTCTGGGCACTAGCAGGTCTGTAGCAGGAGCAGCCTCAACAAGTGGTGAGTTGTTTTGTTAAAACCATACTAATCCCAGAGCAGTTTGGGTTTTTTTTATTTATTTATTTTTTGGTGTGGGGCATTAAAGTCTATGGAGGTTGACTAGTAAGTCTTACACTGCAGGATGTATGCGCTTCTCCCCTGCTGGTCTTCAGCATCGTTTATCAGCAGAATTGAACTACCTTAATGCTATTGAGGAGTCTGTGCGACAGCTTTCAGATGTAGAGCGAGTACGAGGCATATCACTTGCACAGCAGGAGAGTGTTTCTTTGGCTCAGATTCTAAAGGTAATGGAAAAAATACTTCCTTGTCTTAACTTTTTTTTTTAACTTATTTTATTTTGCCAGAAAGTTAATCAAATTAGGGCAAGTTATGCTTTTGTTAGCAATGCAGAGGAATTGTAATGGACATGATGGAGCATCTCTGATAATATCAATTTTTTAGGATTAATGTCTGTTATCTATCTTATTTTAAGTTGACAACAAGGAACTGTTGACTCTAGAATATGTGTCACTTATATACCATTAGCTGGAATAGCTGCTTTGGTTGTGTCATTCAGTAAAACAAAAACTTGATTGTTTACGGGGTTTGACGTTGGGTCCCAATGCCATGCAGTGTAGTTGTTCAGACTGAATCGTTTGTCATATTCTGTGAAAAGGATATTTTTGGTTTAAATTTCCGTATGTTGACAAGACTTCTAGTTCTAGTTTGTTGAATTAATTGGTCTCCTAAATCCTCTTTTCTTTCTACACTGTGGTGGAAGAGTATGGGGAATGTGCATTGTCTACTGTCTACATAAAAATGGAGAAGGTCCATCAGTAAGCTGAAAATTTTACTTCAGCAGAAGAGGGACCACCAGTATAGTAGATCTAGATATTTCAGAAGTAGTTGCAGCCACGGGCTAAGGCAGAAAAAGTCTTTACATTTAACTTGCATGATTAAAACTTGTTTTCCTGATCTGTAGGCACAGCAGCAGCGTCATGAACGGGATTTAGCTCTTTTGAAAATCAAGGCCGAACAAGAAGCTTTAGAAAGCCAGAGACAACTGGACGAGGCAAGGCAGAAGGCAGCTCAGGTAATGCTGCCCTTCAAAAAATGTGGAGTGTGTAAAAGGCAAAATGCTGTAAGTAAATCCGTGCCTATGAGTATTCTTAATTTGAAGCTGTGAACATGTGGAAGTGGTGAGGGGGTTTAATATAGCTGAAAAAAGCTCTTAGGGGCCAATTTCAAAATTTTTCCCCCAGATTTTGAGAAATAAAACTGTAGCTATTATAGCCAGAAAATTTTGAAGTGCTGAACTGGCTGTGTTTTCTGCATAGGTCCATGCAGATTCACTGCAGCATCTGATCCAGTCACGGCAGGAGGCTGTACAAGAGACCTCATGCAAGGCTGCGGCCAAACAGGTGGAAACTGCACTTCTTGCTACAGAGGCAGCTCACCAGATCCGTGAGGTGAGGTCCTGAGTGAATGGAAAAAGCTGTTCTAATTTCAATATTATTTTGGATACTTTTTTGCCTCTGGGTTGTTCTCTGTTCAGTGTCATTCTCAGTGCAACTTATTACCTTCATAATGTGACAAATGATAGGACTTTAAAGGAGTTTTTCTGGCGTCCTTACTTAGAGATCAGTCAGCAGCCTTAAATCCCTGTGCACTATTCTTATGATCTTCCAGTTAACAAACTGCTAAGAAGTTTATTCTTCCAGGAGAGATTGATGATAGTGAACACAACATCTTTAATTTGTAAGAGTTGCACTCCATCACGGATTGATCCTGTATCTTTCATATGCAAATTAAATTAGCAAAGCAGGGAAACTGTGGTCTTGCTTACTTTTTAAGGTAGGAGACCAACAAATAAAATAAAAAAAGGAGTGGGGAGGATCTTCAACAGATCAGTTCCCTTGATACAGAGCTTGAAGTTTTCTTTTTTTGAGTCTCTCTTCATTCTTTTTGTGGTATACAGAATACTTACTAGTTTTCAGTTTTATAGATCAGTTTATCACTTTTTATTCTTGCTGTTCCCAACATGTAGCAGCTGCTTCACACATAGGTAAGAAATACAGTAACCAAAAAATGCTTTTGCTTCTTCATAGTTTAGCAATAACTGTGGATTAGGGTTATGGGATGGAGTGCAGAAGGCTGATGGGTATGAACACAATTGTTTCTTCATAGCTTATGCACATGCTGGTGCTCAACAAGGCTGTTTTTATGATAGGTAATGGGACTGCAGAATAATACTGATGTACTTTGTTCTGGGCTTTGCCAAATATGTAAAATTTAAATCATTTTTTAATAGACCAGAATGGGTTACATTAACTGAGCAGAAAAGTTCAGGCATCTGAGATACATGCAGTGATTGTTGATATCAGTTAGTGAAGTCTTGGGTAAAAACAAGTAAACATTTATTATCTTTTTACAGAGCTAAAGAATTAAGAAACAAGATAAAAGAAACAGCTTTTATTTGGTGCAGGGTTTTAATCTCTTGTCTTGCTTTAAGTTTGAAATCCCAAGAATAAGAGGTGCTAGTGGAGAGGTTATGGGGATGACCTGGTCAGTGATGGTGGGCTAGCAGAGTAGCTTTTCCATCTGCATTCACAAGTGACTCCTGATACTCGCTTGAACAACCATTTATTTTAACTGGAATGCAGCAGTGGAAATGCTGATCACCAATGTGCTGGGAATATCTTTGGACGTACACTGTAATTTCTTATGTATAAAGGAATAGAGTTAATTTTCTACATTGCTTTCAATTAGTTTATCGTATGCAAAAGAGATAATATAGCATGCTACTATATAAGTTTGTTTGCTTAGAGTTGACTGTCGTACTAATGAAGGATAAAATAGTGGGTGATGCATACAAACAATCGAATGTTAAAAAATATCATTCCTTTTATAAAATTTTATGCATTGCAATTAATTTATACATTATTTGAAGAATTAATGGAGAAACTCAGTATGTGTATTGGAAGTTATTGAAATACAGCTTATTGCTGCCTTCGAAACCAACGAGAATTCCTTACTCTGCAAGAAGCAGAACTTTGAACAAGAAGAAAAATATTAAATTCTAAAGCTTCTAAAAATCAGTGTTCTCTGCTGTGATTTCTGAAGTCCTTATTTCCTGTCAGGTACACAGTGACTGCCATACACTAAAAAGGAGACATTTGTGGCTATTTATTGATTTAATGCTGCCAATTTCAGACTTGGCAGTTTGTATGATATTGGAACTTAAAACCTGTTGCTTCCTTTACAATGGAAATAATATTTCCTGTTCTTTGGCCAAGATGCACTTTCAAGTGAAAAAGAAAACATTGCTTCTGGCATTTGTTGTTGTTTTTTTTTTTGTTTTTTTTTAATTAATTAATTGTAATGGTAAGTCTGGAATGTTTTATTATGTGGGGATCGTTCCATTGATCAGTTTGGTTAAGTTGATTAGAATCCTATGATAAGTAGTATCTTGCATGTCTGTAGCTTCATGTCAATAATTCCACTCTGAATAAACTAAGGAGTATGTATTTACAGAGGAATATGCTCCTCTTACAACCAAAATTGACAATTACAAACAATCCCAAAACTGTCATACTGATTTATTGAACAAATGTGTATTGCCTGTGAGAATGACTGTCTTCTCTTTCAAAAACATTTTGATGCTGATAAGCACATTGTATTCCTTTGTTTTTTATTCTACTCAGATGACAGAGTTAGCACGAACACAAATCTCTGATACTGTCAGCGCTCCAGCTGCTCCAGTCACCACCTTGTTTGACCACCAGCGGCAGCACCATTCAGAGTTCATGAAACAACTGAGAGCCCGAACTGATACAAACAGGTTTTGCCTAATGTTTTACAGCTTAGGGAGAGTGGGAAGTAGAATTTGTTAGGTTTTGTTTCAGCTATTCTTGAAGAAAATTTTAAGATATCATAACAAGTGAGCATTTAAGAAGAAGAATTTAGATTCCATCTTTATGCCCTTAGTAGTGTACGCCAAAGGTGACATTAACTGGTTCTGTGAAGCTCTATATAAGTAGAAAAAGATGTTCTAAACATTTTGTGGGATGATATAACTAGTCTGAGCTTTAAGTGATCTTTTCAGAATTTTAGCTGTTACTATTTCTAGTAAACTCATGAAAGTTTGTGCAAACTGTATTACCCTTTGGTTTAAGCCAATGCAGATTTACCCAACACACTTCCCTTTCACAGGAAATGTGAGTCTGGTGCCATATCACACGGTAAAGAGGAGCGAGGTGACTCAAAACAGACATACTCACCGATGTTTGATAGTTTTTCAGAGTCCTCAAGATCAAAGGTTCATGATCAGAGGTAAGAAGAGTTTAGATTACACAGGGTTTTTTTTTTGCTATAAATAAGAACTAAAGTACAAAGGAATATAAAGATACTTCTTTCAATATATTTTTTAAAAAGAGGGAAAGTCCGTGTTAAACCTTCAATGGGTAAATCTGTCTTATATTCCAGAGCTTGAAGGTTTACATGCCTACCAGAATTTGCTTTGTCTTTAATTAAAAATCCTACTGCACTGTGTGTTAATATCTTCAGTTTTGGATTTGCTGTATTTGTTGTAATTGGACACTTTTCTCTTTCCTAACTTAAGAATGATTGAGTTCCACAACTGCTTTCTCATTAGAAAGAGTTTAGCAAGCAGGTGAAGGGAAATGGTTATTCCCCTCTGCTTAGCTCTTGTGAGACTGTGTCTGGATTAGAGTGTCCAATTTTGGGCTCCTCAGTAAAGAGAAGACATTAACACACTGACACAAGTCTAGTGGTGAACCACCAAGATAATTAGGAACCTGGAGTACCTGATGTAAAAGAGAGGCTGAAGGAACTGAGCTAACTTAACCTAGAAAAGAAGGCTAAGGGGACAGGGATCTAGGTGCAGTATCATAAAGGTGGGTTGTTAGGGAACATGAGGCTAGACTCTTTTTGGAGGTGCACAGTGATATGACAAAAGGCAATGGTGACGCTCTAGAAAGGGGAAGATCATTGGGAAAAAAAATTCACCCCCTGTGAGAATGGTTAAACAGTGGAATAGGGGTGGAGGGAGGTCGTGGGATCCTCTGTCTTTGCAGATGTTCGGAACTTGGATGTGATCTTGACTTTGGTTGGATGAAATACCTTCAGAAATTGTTTTGAGCTGAGATTATCCTGATCTCTGTGCTGTGGCCTACTTGTGTACTTCTATTGCATCACCTTTGTAACCTAAAAGTCACTTCAAGTCTCTGTTTATCTGAGTCTTTCCTTGTCCTAAATAGTTGCATTTTGTGCCCTTCTCATTTTGTTCTGTGTTATTTTGAAATAGACTAGAGCACAGACTGGAGCCTATGTTCTGAAAAGGCAGTGCAGGGACCTGTAGAACTGCCAACTTTGTAATGTGCATGACTTTCTATGCTGTTCTCTGTATATCCGGCCATTTTCTTAGGGTTTTTGTTTTCACTGCTGCTTTGCACTGGCTTGAGGTCTTACATGAAGTGCCTGGAATGCTGCTTGCCCGAGGTTTAGATTTGACTCATTTCTGGTGTTACTTCTCAGTTTCTTGCCTGTGTTTAATACTGGATTTTAGCTTTTTGTTTCCTGTTCATTTACCTGATCTAGTTAGGTCCCATGAAGTTTCTCACAGCCCTTCTCTGATCTTGACCAACTGGAATGATTTTGTCCTCTGTAGTTCTTCTAATATAAAACAGTATCGCTATCTCGCTCATGCTTTTAAAAACTGTAAGGAGAGATGTTTGCAATGGTTTATCATTAGTACTCATTGCCAGCTAGAGGGTGTGCATACCTACAAACCACTTGTATTCTACAGTAGAATAAAAATAAATAAAGTTAAATAAAGTTCTGCTGTCAATCAAGCAGCTTGATGAGGCTTGGAATTTTAAGGTAGCCAAGCTGCATTTTAAAACAAAAACCAAAGCCTCTGCATGTCGATTATTGCTGGGATGTTAATCATGGTATGTACCAGTAGTAATGTAATATAAATATTTTGAAATGTGCAAAGTTAATTTTTTTAAAAAATTATGTCTTGATAATACAGTAGTACCAGCAGCCGCCAAGAGAGTCCTTCAGTTCCATCTTCTAAGGAGAATGAGAAAAAGCTTTCCCGTCGTGAAAAGATAACTAGCAGTATTGAAGAGCAGGCTCATACTGGCGTGGATGATTCTTTGCCGAGTGATAGTATTTTGTCACTGCCAGATGAAAAAGGTTAGCTGTATTGTTTGTATGTGATGAACCTGAAGGTGATAAGGGGGGGAGGGAGGTGCTGTTTCAGAATTAGTTTCTGAAATAAATGAGAGAATGTGTGTGAACAAAACTGAGCCCCAGGTGAATTGGTAGCCTCTTAAGAGAGGTAGCAGAGGATGGCACAGTGAGACAGGAACCTTTGAAATTCTGCACATCAGAGTGATGGAGTCCGTGGGCTGTTCTACTTTATGCTGTGCTAGCTGTGGCCAGATGTTCGCTTGCTGAATAGGCAGGCTGAATGCCAAATGTTTTAGCAGCCCCAGAAATGTGGTTATACCTGTGTACAGAAGTCTATTAGGTCTTCTGAAGCTAGATAACAGTATTTCATTATGTCCTCTAACTCAAGGTCACTCTTTTCTAAACACCCATTTTTCTGCATTAGAAGAGTTATTTCCCTGTCTTTCCTGTTATTTCCCCCAACTTTACTGAGATGAAAGAAAGTAAAACTGCATTCATGATATACATACCTGAGTGTAAAACCACCTACCGGATTTCTCCCTCAGATTCAGCTTCTGTGGCAACAGAGTATTCCCTGAAATTTGATGAATCCATGACAGAGGATGAGATTGAGGAAAAGTCTTTTCGGTCTTTACTCCCCTCTGAGAGTCATCGCAGAAATAACTTGGAGAAGAAACGGGGTAATCGTGATGATTCTGATGAGGAAGTATCCCCAGAAAAAACAGCTCTATCATCTGTCAAGGTAGGTCAAGCAACCATAGTTAAGGTAAATTAACTGAAATGGTTAAGCTGATGATCTTCAAGTAAGCCGTTCTTAGTTGTGCTTGCAAACTCTAGTGTTCTTTTCTTCACTGTAGTTCTTTGAGCATCTCAAAATATACAGTTGTATGAATCATGTTGTATGTCACTGTTGTACGAGTGCAATGACTTGACTTATGGAACAGTCCATCCAGGGCTCTACCTGTTCTCTTGTGGCTTTGGAGGAGAGGAATGATTTTTTGAGGTAGGTTATAAAAGCCCAGTGGATTAAGTCTTCCTGCTATGCCTATGCACAACTTGGAAGTACATGACGATGCTTCACCTCTTTGGCCTAGGAGTGGGCGTTCCAAAACTGTCATGCAGCCCAGGGCAGATAAAGCTGGTCTGCACAAAGCTCAGTGAAAAAACAGCTTCCCTTCTCGTTTTTGTGTGTGTATGTATTTGTGTACACACATACACTCTTTGAAAAAAGCCTTGGAATTTCTGTATTATCAAATCATACCAAATTTGTCTTGCCTTCTAGGAGCTAAGCATGCCATTCTCAGGGGGGCAAGATAGTTTCTCTAAATTTACCATGGAGATGGTAAGACAGTACATGAAAGAAGAGGAAATGCGAGCAGCTCATCAGTCCTCACTGCTTCGGCTCCGGGAGAAGGCTCTGAAAGAGAAGACCAAGGCTGAATTAGCTTGGCTGGAACACCAGAAGAGGTAAGGCAGCTCTGAATACACACCGTTGCTGGCTGACCATTTTTTTGTACTTCTACTTGAACTTTTTTTTGTAAGATTTTGCTTTCACCCCTCCCTTACTAAGTATCAGTGGTTGAACTAATCTTCTGACATCGGTAATCTATACAAATGTTATTGTCACTTGGAAAGAATAGAACCCAGTTTGTAACTGTGCTTTGATGTTTATGTTGAATGCAGTTTGATAACACAGAATTTCACTGAAACAGTAGAACATCAGATGTTTGTTGTCAGTCAGAGAAGGTAGTGCCCAACCATTACTCTACAAGTCTTAATTCAGGAAGGTATAAAACTGTCAAATAATTAGACCTTTATTTGCTTGATGTCTGTCTGAGGTCATTTTAGTTGACTCAGGCCAAATTTTGTGAATCTGGATATGTGTTGTACTTAATGATTTGTTTCCAACCTAACGTGTGCTTTGTCCTGGAATGCCACTTGAAGTACCTAGTGATACTACTAAGCAGTGGTGACCAGATTTAATCAATAATACTTTTCCGTGGTCACACTTTGCATAAGAGTACCATTGTTCACCAGACATTTTCTTCCAATTCCTTGTCACTGTGGGTTTGACATAGGATTGTGAGGTAGTGACCCAAGTGTCCTTCCTTTTGTCTTTCTCAAATGTTGAGCGTGCTGCCTCTGCAGAGCTTCCACCCATTCATGTGAGATTGTGTATTGCCTGCACTGGCCTTTTAACTGTGCGTGTTTGACTAAACAGTACAAAACATTCCACTATAGAGCATGCCAATGATGAAATACAGGCATATACTCTTCTGCAGGTTAGGAAAAGTAAACTTTTTTCTTTTTTTTACTTTAAAGAGTAAAAGGCTTGTTGTTTTGCACTTTTTTCTTATTTAATTCTTTCTTCCAATCTCTTTGCAGGCATTTGCGAGACAAGGGAGAGGATGATAAGATGCCTCCTATTCGAAAGAGGCAGCGTGGTCTGCTGCTGAGATTACAGCAGGAAAAGGTAACTGGATGCCCTCTAGGAAAATCCTGTTGAAACCCCTGTGTAACCATTAAATGTTTCAGACACTGTAAACGCTAAGAACTGAGAAAACTCCATCCCAGGCTTTTGGATTGGAAGCTAGCAGTATTTCTTACCACTAAGTTGTATTTGCGTTTTGGTAGTATTTAACCCGTTGTTTTTAAGGATCCTTCTGTATCAGTAATCTCACTGCTTGAGACTTAGATCTTCTGTTCTTTGCTGCTGAAGTTCAGGCTAGTTACTTCATTATGTAATTGGAGTAATTTTAAACCTGTAGCAAGGACACTGTGGCAGATTTAGAGTGTATTCTTGAGAGCTGTCTGTCACAGTTCTTAGGCTTTATCTTTTATACCTAAAAGGCAGAAATTAAGCGTCTTCAAGAGGCTAACAAGGCTGCTCGGAAAGAGAGACAACTGATCCTTAAACAGCAGGCGGAAATAGAACGAATCCGTCAGACTACAATGAAACTGCAGGAAAAACTGAAGTCTGCAGGAGAAAACAAGCTGGTAAGTGTTCAGTACAGAAGCTGGAGTCTTCCCCCTTTGGCTGTGCAGATGGTATTTGGCTTCAGTGTTTATAGGAATGAAAAGCTACTAGATTGGACTTATCACTTGGAAGTTTTATCTGCTTCAAATGATCTCATCCTCTTTATCTCAGCAATTTTATGTTTAATTTCTTTAAAGCATTGTTTAAGGAAATGCATTTGGAGAAGTTATAAAATGTTTTAACTGGGCCGTAGATGATGTTTGTTAATGCTCAAGCTTAGCTAATGACTTTGGAAATACCAGTTTTTTTATGCTTAGATCTCTCAGGCTCTGATTTTGTTTGTTTGTCAGACCCCCAAAATACTAAATGTAAGCACTAAACCCAAAACTTGCTGCTTTGTGTGTGTGTTAGTGTCATTACAACTAAGTTTCTTGCATCTGCTTTACGAGATAGCAAGATGGCATTTTGGTAACTGTCTGCCTCCTTATAAAATTTTGAGGAGACACAGGTTTAATAATAGTATTATAGAAAGGATTGGTTTCCTGTTTGGGTAACTGAATTCTGGTGGGTTTTTTTGTTCTAGGAATTGCAATTAGGGGAGAACTTAAATTATGGAGAAACAGGGTGTACTAAAAAACTCTGCATCAAATAAAAGTGAAGTTGGAAAATGAAGTTAAATCTGCAGGTGGACATACTTGTCTGAACTAGTAGTTGATGTACTCTGGGTAGAAGTAAGCTAAATTAACACAATTTTTGAAAAGATGGTAGAGTAACTTTTCCTACTTTCAATGATGATTTTTTTTTTTTTTACACTTAATTGCAGGAACTTCACAGTGAGGATGATATCAAGCAGAGCAATGGTTCTAGCCCGCTTCCAACTGATGCAGAAACGCGCAGCCCTTCCCCAATCTCAATCTCCAGCAGTGAGACTAGTAGCATTATGCAGAAACTTAAAAAAATGCGCAGCAGAATGGATGAAAAGTAACTAATTTTCTTTTTTTCTTATACAAAAATGTACTATTTTAATAGAATTAGTTGGTTGGGCCAGTATCTGCACTATCAGTGGCCATCGGAAAAATTAGAGGTATTGATATCACATACACTTTGATCTGAGTTACCTGAAAAATAGTTGATGAGAAGCATTAATAGAACTATATTAATATTCGAGTATAATATTTTAAAGGCTACAGTTCTTGCCTGAATACTGAGATTCAGACATTTTTGGCTGGCAGACTGTGTGGTCAAGGTTTTATTGTAGAAGATTGCTTTTAATGCTCTTTGTACTTGATAAGAGTCGGTAAAAATGCCTCGGTTTAAGATTTTGATGTTTGTACATACAAGGAACTTGAACGGGCTTGATGGTACATCTTGTCAGAGTTCCTCTTGCAATGAGAGACCTGAAGTCAAATGATCAAAGTGGTGCCTGTATTTTGTATCTCCCCTTTTATTTTAAAGGAAAATATATAGGGAGTGAGACTTTGGAATTACAGTACCAATTTTTATCTTTAATTGAAGCATAAGTTATAAATAGCAATATTCTTCTGCAAAACGTACTAACAGTTTGAGATCTGGCTCACAGAAACTCATTGAGCTTGTCAGGCACGTGATTTCTACCTTATTGTCCAGCTGTTGAATTTCAGTTCTAATTGCATTAAAATCAGCTAGGGATGAATTCTGTAAGTATTTTCTTAATTAATGGAGCAGACAGGCAGTTAATAAGAACTTTCTTTTCCTCCTATGTACTCCACAGGTTGGGAAAAAAGTTGAAACCTGTTGTTAGTCTTCAGAGGAAATAACAAAGTATATGTGCAGTTCCTGGGTCTGAAAACTAAGGCTGCATCTGTTGATTTCACCTGTTAAATTGTTTTGAATCAGAAATTGTTTCTGCATCTTTTCAGAGTAGGAATTACCTTGTCGGTACTAAACATCCCAAATGGTTTACCAGCATGTGCTCATTAGTTTGAAGCCTTAAATTCTTTTTTGAGACTAATCCATTAAAAGTCTGGCCTCTGCCAGTTACCGCAAGGAATAGTCTTTGCTTAAACATTTTTTTTGAACTTATAACCAAGGTAGCTCACTGTATTTTAGTTCATGTGATGAAGATAAAAACAGCAGCAGTAGTAAGTGAGGATTTAGTGCAAGTAGGATAAAACCAAAAACATGTTCTAGTTACATGGTCTTCATGTTCTAGCCTGAATTGATTGCTATTTTATTCAGACTCTTCTGATAGGATCCAGTAAACTGAAAAGCCAAAATCACACAATATTCCAAGTTTCTGAAGCATCATATTACCAAAACTAAACTCTTGGCATTTCAAGTTATGTGAAAACCCACCCCATCGTTATAGCAGAAAACTCTTTCTCAAAGTCTGTTTTGAGGTTGGTAAGTGGCTTAAGACGGGGACTTGAAAAGGATGTGCTCTTTAGGCCATGTTGACTTCTAGGGTTTCAAGAAGATTTTTCTTCTGATCTTATTTTTTTTAAAAAGAGGGTCTTTCTATTGTTTTTTCCACCCAAGTTTCAGGATACAAAATTTCAAATGGTAATATAGTGTTAAAAAAAACAAGTTACAGCTTATGAATGTTGAGATTTTATTAATACTGTATTAATAGTATGAGATGACAAATGTACTTTTATATTCAAGACTTCCTATGCTTTTTTTATCAAGTAGTGTTTTTGTCAATACTTTTTTTTTTAAATCTTATTTTTTCCAAGTGCCTTCATTTCTAAGCAACAATTAGGATCGCAGAAAGAATTATGTATTAATAAATAGTTGTTCTCACTATCACTAGGGATAGTAGTAGGTAAGAAGTATGGTCTGCTCTTAAAGATATTTTACTTGTCAATCCAAAATATTGCTCACATGGAGAATACTTTTCAAAAGGTAGACAGCAGGATTTGAGCTGAAACAATTACTTTTAAGAGAAACAAGTGGAAATTGTGTGTGATGTAATGTATGTGATTGTGGTTTTGTCTTGGATTGCTGTATATGTTCAAAGGAAGTAGTATTTTCTGTAAACAAATGATTCTGTAGAACTAGATCTTCCTAATTTGTAGCTTTGGCACACCTTTTGCAGGTATTTTGATAGTGATAGCAGTGCTTATTGGTTGAAAAACAATGCAGCTTGGTATATCTTTTTTTTTCTAATGCCTTTATTTGTAAAACGCATAAGAATTAATACTAAGATAATAGAGTAAGACGTTTGGCTTGGGGTGTAATGATAGGAAGCTGCTGTTTGAAGGGAATCAATCAGGTTGTGAGATACGCCAAAAGGAAAGAAGCTGAATGACAAGTAAAGTACAGCACAACTAGAGGAAGAAATTGGGAAAGCCTGCTATGCTGGATTTGTTGTACTCCACAGCAAGGTGGAAATCCTTTGGCATTTTTACTTACAAGGCAGCTTTAATATTTCTCTTTTGCTAAAAGTGGAGTGGAAGAGTAGTTCTGTTTTAATTAATCAATCTGTGTAGCCTGCATGTGAACAGGAGCATGCTCTGTCAAAGAGAATTAACCACTTCCCCTTGCTTTCCTTGCATATGCAACTTTAATGATGATCTGTGCAATAGGAGAACTGATTAAGTGCTCATATTCTTTTGCTTTTCCTTAATATGCTTCTTACCTTGCATTGTAGTTAATAGAGCTATGTGGAGCATGCTATTTATCTATAAATATGATAATTCATTAGGAATTAGCCTAAAATGGTAATTCTTTAGGAAATACCATTTTAAGCACAGCTGTAAGTTTACATAGTTTTTTTTAAAAAACAAGAGGCATTATCTTTCTGCAGTTAGTACTTCAAATGAAAGAGGCAAGACGTGAGTATTCTGAGACCAAGTCTGCACTTTGTTGCAAAAAAAAAAAAAACAAAGTAGCAACTAGAAGCTGAATTACAGGTATATCTCAGACTTTTCCTGGAATTGCTGATGTTTTAAAAATACATTCTTTAATCTTTTTTTTGCCCTTTCACTGGTGCTTACCTTTGGAGAAGTAATTTTACTGAGGTTTCGCCAGGTGAATGAAAATGTGTCTAAAGTTTCAGACTAGCAAAGTTGTTTGTATCACAAAAACAGCATGCTATTTGATGCTAATAATATACTCTGTCAACGGTTAGAGTAGCAGGAGTTGCAAAAAGATTAGGTTGAGATATGTTAACCAGTGCATGTGGAAGTCTGCATCAAAGTAATAAAACTCTTTCCAAAATTTAAAGAAAAATATAGCAGTGTGAAAGTAGCTTGCCTTTAATTAACAGAAAATGAAGTGTTGTATGTATTCTATTACCTTCTGCATAACAGTGTATAGTTTTTCTTCTTCAGATGTTGGGTAATAACTATACAATGTTAAATGCAATTAATTTTAAAGTTCTTTGCTAGATGCTATCCTCTTCACGTTCTGTCTGCCTTTTTTGCTATCTTAGTTTTAAACTCTTCCTCCTTATTTTGTAGACACTGCTCTCCTGTTCACTACTTCTTCTCTGTCTTTACGTCTCACCACTGGGCCTCTCTCAGTGTCTGTTTTCCCAACCTACACCCCAAATTCCAGCTGTATATCTACAACCAATTGGTCAGGTAACGGTATCTTTCTCAAGTGACAGACTCTTTGATAGAGCATGCTCTGTTCAGTCCTGGAAGGTCAAGAAGTTCTTCGTCAGTGAATGTTTTGGACACTTCCCTCACTGTTTCCAGATCTTTAGTAATGACATAGACAGTGGGATTGGGTGCACCCTCACCAAGCTGAGTGGTGCAGTTGTTTGCTAGAGGGAAGGGATGCCATCCAGAGGGCCGTTGACAGGCTTGAGGAGTGGGCCAATGTGAACCTCATGAAGGTCAATAAAAGCCAAATGCAAAGTCCTGCACCTAGATCAGGGCAATCCCCAGTATCAATACAGACTGGGTGATGAATGGATTGAGAGCAGCCCTGCAGAGAAGGACTTCTGGGGATGCTGGCGATGTGCACTTGCAGCCCAGAAAGCCAGCCATATCCTGGGTTGCATCAAAAGAAGCATAGCCAGCAGGTTGAGGGAGGTGATGCTCCCCTTCTACTCTGCTCTTATGAGACCCCCATCTGGAGTACTGCATCCAGTTCTGGGGTTCTGAGTATGAGAAAGACAGGGACCTGTTCGAGTGAGTCCAGAGGAAGGCCACAAAAATGATCAGAGGGCTGGAACACCTCTGCTATGAAGAAAGGCTGAGAGAGTTGGGGTTGTTCAGCTTGGAGAAGAGAAGGCACTAGGGAGACCTTATTGCAGCTTTTCAATATATAAAGTAGGCTTGTAAGAAAAATGGAGAGAGAATTTTTACCCGGGCTTGTAGAGATAGGACAAGGGGTAACGGTTTTAGACTAAGAGAGGGTAGATCTAGGTTAAATATAAGGAAGACATTTTTTACAATGGGGGTGGTAAGACACTGGCCCAGGTTGCCCAGAGAAGTTGTGGATGTCCCGTCCCGGGAACTGTTCAAGGTCAGGCTGGATGGGGCTCTGAATAACCTGATCTAGTAAAAGGTGGCCCAGCCCATGGCAGGAGGGTTCGACTAGATGATCTTTAAGGTCACTTCCAACCTAAACAGTTCTATGATTCTAATCTCTTATTCCTACTGTGCTCTGAGTGGCAGACAGATGGTTCACTTCACTCCTACTGTCCGGTCACTACTTATAGCTGCTGAAACTGTGTAGTTTGGGCTTAAAGTCAGTATACCTTGATGTAAAAGTACAGGTTAGAGCACCAGGTTAATGCTTCTGGGTTAATATTTAGGATGGATGGATAAAATGTGTAATGTTAGGACCAGAGAAATAGACTTTAAAATCACGTTGGTGTAATCTGAGTGCTGCTGCTTCTTCTTTGCTCCCCCAAATTTCCAGCTTCATAGATGCCAGATGTGGTTTTGCCTTTTTTTTTTTTTTTTTTTTCTGTGAAGCTGCCCCTGCTTTTGAAGATAAATGTGTACCCTTGGTGTTGCAACTGGAACCCTCTAGACTGTAGTAAATATTAAGGCAGTATGTGTGCTACCTTGTGGCTTTGACCTTTTAAACCCCAGGGTTATAAAAGGGTCCGCATCTTTAGCCATGCTGCTTTAATCATCCTCTTATAGGTTGAATGTTGGAACCCTCTTTCTCTCCTGTCACTTCTTTTGACTTATCTTTCTTATTAAGTGGTCTTTGTGTTGTGATTAGTTTCGTGGTCATCTAGTTGATTCTCCTCCTGTTTGTGGTCTTCTGGGTTAATTCATTTGACATATGCTTTTAAGGAGTCCTCTTCTGAATCCATTTATTTCAGTCTTTCTCTTGTATTTTATTTCAACTGGACTTGCCTCCCTCAAGATCCAGTAAACTGTGAAGATCCAGACATTGTGATGAAATCAAACAGTGGGTGAAGGACAAAGCAAAATTTGCCTTTTGCATTGAGGTCGTTGTAATAATGACCTCCATAATGAGTTCCAAATACATGATCTGCTAGACTAATTGGAGCTGATGTGTGTGTGAAAGTAAGAGTTGATAAATCTGATAGTGCTGGTGAAAGACACAACATAAGCATGACTGTCCATGTCATGTCTGTAATGCAATTACTGTTGGCAGTCTAGTTTCTTAGTGGTGTTAATCTGTTGATTTTTGCCTAAGAGTAGAGGATTGTTGATGTTTGTCTATAGAAAGTGATAAAGTAATGCACAAAATCATGGAATCTGTCAGCTTGAAGGTGGCAGGTGTTCCAGGGACTCTGAGGTGCTTCTATTTTTTACCTGCTCTTGTTTTGACCATAGGAAAGGAGATTGTAGGCATGTCTTACTGGCTTTTGAAACTTATCTTCACATCGTAACTTGTCTACCTTACCTGAATCTGTCTTAGAGGAGGACTTACCTGAATCTTAGCCTTTCTGATCAACGGCCAGATCACTTTTCCAGGGAACAGAATGAACACTAAGTTAGCAAACAAGAAATGTCCCTTAGCAGGTAAGACCTGCAGATTAGCCAGTTGGATGTTCTAGTCTCTGTAAATAAAAGTTCTTTTGAAACATGAGAGATTAAAGAGCACAAATAAAATTATCATCTGCTTTGCAGCTTAAAAACTTTGATGCTAAGTGTTTGGGGTGGCTTGAAAATCATAAATTATAAAGGCATTCACAAAGCAAAATATCACAAGTCTTTGAAGACTGCCTTTTTAGGCACCGCACCTTCTGTACCAATGACGAACTCTCGCTCTAGCTGGCAAACCATGTATTTTCTACAGAGTGATTCTATGACATCTTAAAAATTTCGGTGTAGGAGATGAATGGATTGATGTACACTCTTCTCTAGACTTCTAGACTTCACATGTCTGAGGAAGTGTGGGCAATTGATGTTGAACTTGCTTCCAATTACTGTCTTAAAGGTTAAATGCTGTGGTCTTGGTTACTTCAATGTTTAGAAATAAGACCAGAGACACTGTTGTTCAGGAATTGGCAAAGAGAACTAGTATATGCATACAAACCTGTTAATACCTATGAAGTTCTCTGAGAACTTCCCCATTTCTGAGGTTTCATGGATCATTTAAGAAATCTTTGTCAGAAAGAAAAAAATAATTGCTATTTTTCAGCATGATACTTACTTTTTATCTACTCTTAAACTAGCAGCCAGATCTTTTAGCAGCTGGGAAAAACAGTCCTGCATCCTTAGTCTCTTAATGCTGTCAGCTGACAACATTCCAAGGGTAGCAATCCATAGAGATGATGCTTAAAGGAAGAAGGATAAAAGTTCCAGTAATTCAGGAGAGCTATTAATACAGGATCACCTTCTCTTGTAATTATGTATTTGGAAAGAACTGTGGGGCAACTGGGGTTACAATTTTTCTGTCATTGGGATTAGCAAAAAGAAAGATTATTTTTTCAAACAGTTACTGCTTTCTTGAGGTTTCCAGTTTAATACCACAGGTACTTTTCACATCCTGAAATTGAGAATTTATCCTGTTCATTTTAGTGCATAATCAGTAGCACTTTTAATGATTTTGAAGCTCTTTAAAATGTAAGCAGTGTATTTACAGTATGTTGTAGACTTTACTTACTGCAAAGGAAAAAAAAAAACGTCTACTTGTTTTGGGTTTTTTTTCAGCAGCACATCAGAAGTCTAGGAGATAGTAGTTAGTGTGGATGTTATTCTAGGAAACAATTTGAAAAGATAAAATTCTGGGAATTGTGGCAGTAGAGCATCCAGCTGTAGGGACCTTTGAGTGTGGTTGGCTGTTTTCCCATTGTCTTCTGCTCTGTCAGGTTCCTAACTAAGCGAGAACAGAAGCTGATGCAGCGTCGACAACATGCTGAAGAATTGTTGGAGTGGAAGCGCCGCCTGGATGCAGAGGAAGCAGAAATACGGCAGATGGAAAAGCAGGCTCTAGCTGCCTGGGACAAAGAGCTGCTCAAAACCAAAATAACCAAGAAAGACCTGGGGGATCAGAGAACTGAGCGCAAAGGTAGTAGGAGGTGGGGGGAACCGATGCAAATGACAAGAGTAAAACATAATTTGACACAATGGTTGTTTAGGTTTGTACTTCCTTTCTTTTCTTGATGTTTTGGTTGTGGTGGTTCTTCTCTGGACAGTCTTAGAATCTCAATTTCTGCAGTCTTTACTGTCTTCTGTTGCCTTGTTCTTTTAGCCCTATTTTACACCTTAGTTATACATGCATTACTCCTTTGCTATGTACCTTCTCAAGTGAGCAGTGCAGCATAGGCCCGTCAGATGTTTCCACATACAATTTAAACTATATTTCTGTCTTTTCAAAACAAAAATACTGCATGATCTTTTGCTGATCTGAGTTCACTCCATTAAAACCATTTTCCCCTGTAGTACTGTTCGAGCATCTATCCTGTTAGCCTTATTACTATTGGTGAGGATGGCTCTTATCAAGGGCTGCTTTCCCCTTGTCTGTGTTTTCAAAAAATTGAAAACTTCTTTTCTTACCTCTGTTGTTCATGCAGTACAACTGTTTGAAATCTGCAAGTGTGCTAAAGTGTGCTGGAATGTAATTAGTATAAACGATGCTATTGTGAGGAAAAATAAGTTCCCAGATGTTGGGAGCTACAGCTTTATCGTCCTGTCTTAAGTCGACCATACCTTAAGCATAAAGCACAGAGAACTGGATTGCAGTGGGAGAAAATAATGAAACCTGAGAGTGTTTGAGAAACAATCTATTTTCCTTTTTTTCCCACTTTGCTGAAAGCAGGCAGCACGTCCTTTGAATGTGCAAAGGGAATTCAGAATTGCGCCCTATTACACTTGTTACTGAAAAGTCGTATGGATTTTAGGCGTGTAAGACATTTTAAAGATGACATGTGTATGAGTCAGGAAGTTCCGATGAGCAAACATTCAGCATGAATGCTGAATTCCATCAACAGATGAGAAAATACACTTGCTTTCTATTAATTGTATCTAGCAGTAAGCATTGGAGCACAGCCTGGTTTCAGAAGTGCCTCTCCCCCAGCCTTTGCTTAAATATTGAATAGTTCTCCATGGCTGCTTCAGTAATGTGACTCCTGCGGAATTTAGTAAACAGGAATACTGAAAACCCAACTTATTATTTTACTTGTTGCCAGTTGAGAGACTCATAATGAAATCATAACATTAAAATGTTTTCTGCAGCTACTGTAAAGGAAGCAATCAATTCTAAATTCAAGATCTGGCCTGCAGATTATATGCTCCTTCATGAACTTCTTCAGACTAATAGCAACTCTTGCTGGGGTACGGTCAACTGGAAGGACAGGTTTCCCTAATAATCTTTTTGGAGTGTGTTGTCTGGAAAATGTTAGAATATCCTGAAAACCTCTTTATTTTAGACATTCAGCAATCACTAAGAACATTTGGCAGTCTTAAATCATAGTTCTCGGGTAAGCATGCTTGCTCTCGCTGAATATTCCACCCTCGGTATCTAGGTCAGTGAAATAACACTTAGAATTTGACATGTATCGGTAGCAGTTACTACTTTATATGCAGGCAGCAGTATCTCTGAAGGCATATAAGTCAGTGCAAGTTCTTACACGCTTTGTTTTTTCTTTCATTATTCAATCTCAGAAACAGCTAGTGAAGAAGAGTCTCCAGTGCCTTCTTGCTCTCATCTAAACAGTGAAAGCTCTATCCCTGAAGATCTTGGCAGTCTAGCTGCTGAGTCTGTCCCATCAGAGACTATGGGCCATGGACAGCCAGAAAGCCCAGGTCAGAGTACGGCTAATGAAGAAATGGTTTATTCTGGAGAGTTCAAGTCCTCTACCTCACCTGGCAAACTTGTGAGTGAGCTTTTCATGCTATATGTATTCTTACACTTGTAAAAGCCTATCAGAAAAGTAGTAAGTATAGCTATCCCAGCTGTCAAAGCAGAGATTAAACTATTCTCTGTGTTTGCAATACTATTTTATATTACTGTGAATAAACATTGTGATCAGATATGTTCTTTCAAGTCTTGAGGAAAAATTGCTTCAGCACAGAGTTTGGATATTTTTAAACTTGTGGGTAGTCTTGCAAAATGTTTTGCGTACGTCACATAGGTATGCAGTATTAAGTGGTGGAACCCTGACCCAGTTTACCAGTGTGAATTAGCTGTAGGCTAGCTTGTTGCCATTGTATAAATTCTTTGAGGCCATGGAAACTATGCTCTGTTTTTCCGCTTTGCTTTATTTGCAAGTAATGTATCCCAAAGTATAGCTATAGGATGAAGAAGCAGAGCTGTAATCTCATGCACAGTCCTTTGGGTTTCAGATTATGTCTCCGTGCTAGATAATTCTGCATTATTGTTCTGTTCTATTATTTCTGCTTGGCTGATAATTTTGTTAAGTTTCATCCTGATAACTTTGCCCGGTGCTCAATGAGACAGAAAATGCAGTGTCTGGGGGGTAAAAAACCTGCTCAACTATGCTTATTGCAAATACTTTCCTGGAAAGTTTGCTGAGAAGATAGTGAGGTAAAATGTCTAATATGTGCTAGAGGTTACGTTCAAGGTGTGTAAAAGGTTTGTGGTATAATGTTGAAGCAGTAAGCAGCATTTTGGAAGAATATTTGCACTTAGAACTTTTTGCCTGGCCTCAGAGCAATAGTGCTCTGTTGTTTTACTGATTTAGATTGTCATCTTGCACCCTTTACATGGAATGGTGCTTTTGATTTTACAGATATATTTAGTAGGAGTTCCTATTGTTGTGGTTGTTACCAAATAAGATTACGTAAACTGTATTGAACACCCGTGAGTCAGAACCATGTCAGTTCACTTAAGTGTTAATAGAGTATTCTAAGCAGGTTTACTGAAATCTAGGCTCAAAGTAAGCAGTCAGCTATTGCTGCTCTTGGTATTTTTGTTTTATTGTCTAGCAAACTAAGATTAAATTCTTCTTAAGATAGCTGGATAGGTACCACTACTTATGGGATGTTCTCTAGTCGTGCTGTTCTTTCCTTGTAACTAGCTCCTGATGGCAATAATCTACTTTCAAACTGAGCTTTACAAGCAATTGCTTACTTGTCTTTTTCTTCTCCCATAGTCTCCTCCCAAAAGTAGCATATCTGTATCAAAGCAAGATTCCAGCAAAGGTAGCCATAGAACTGGAGCACAGCTACGTTCACCTGTGAAGTCTCATCAGATATCTCACAACTGGTCTGATGAATCTTTATCTATGACACAGTCAGGTAAGTGTAATAATGCCTGCTTGGGTTTAAGTTGCTTTTTCAAAGCTTTTCCTTTTAATGCGTAAACTTGAAATGAGGACATAGATGTGGGGAGGCAGACAGAAATTCCTGGAAATTGCCAAGGTTTGGGGTTTTGTGAGAGTATTTTCTCACGATGTAATTTGATCACTTCAGCTTAAGAAGTTCTTAATGTAAGAAGTTCTATATCTCCTCTTTTAGAAAGTAACACCAGTTCCTGCCAACAGGTATGAAGAAGATACGAGTCAATAGTTAAAGTAGTCCTAGAATTTAAACATACCAGTGTTAGCTGTGCTTTTAACGGGTGACACTTCTCCACCGCTCATGCTGTAAGAAAGCAAAATACAGTTCAGCAACACATGAACACGATCGTCCTCCTTCTGAACGCAACCTGGCTCCAGAAGCGATATAGCTCTGTTATCATGGCAGTATGAGTGAGCCTGTTGGACCTGCGCTGGCATGTGCAGAACGAATGGATACTTCAGGACATAGGTTTTTATTTTTGGAGGAAGGTTTGAACTGTGTGCAGTAAAATAGGGCCTAAGACTGCATTTTGAGCTGTAAAATACGAAATCTACTGTATGGACTCTTTCTCACAGGTCTTTTATACAGTATCCAAGCTGGCTACCAGTAAATGCTGAGGGAGAGAATGAATATTAGAAGTGAACTGGTACAGAGCGGTCCTTTCCCTGGTGTGCTCTCACAGTCTGTTAGTCATGTGGATTGCAGGACTTCCTGAGCCTTCGTTCAGTGGGTCACCATCGTCAGCTCTGTTAAGCTGTGAAATCTGTTTTGAACCTTCCTGTGCTTTTAGTCTCTGAAACATCTTGCATTCCACAGTGCAGTTGATATAGCATCATAAAATACTTCTTAGCAAATGAGATACCATTTTCCTGCTTGTATTTTATAATTCCCTAAATGATCAGTAAGTCTTTAGCGGAAAAAGAATTAGGTGGTTCTGTTGTATGTACTGGCTGTTGTTTGTGATATGTGGATAACTTACTGGCACGTGTACATATCCAGTCTTTGTGGTGCTTGATGCGGTGAGCTTAATGATCTTTTATGTTGGGTTTTCTTTTTGTTAATATGTACGTAAGTGCAATAGAAACACAGTAACTTTGAGGCAGCTGTTCTCCTACTGGATAGAGAAATGAATACGTAACTCCTAGGTATTTGCACTGAGCAATTTGTATGGGGATTCTGTCTGGAGAGCAGTTTGCAACACAGTGAAGCATTCAGCAACTTGGTAAAGTTATTTTCAAGTTCTGACTGAGAAACCACATAAGGAAGCCATTATGAAAAGTAGAGCAGGCAACAGTCATTATGAAAATCAACTTTTTTTAAAAATATTTGATTCCAAATGCTGAAGGATGGTATAAGATGTGGGAAGTCCATCAAGATCGTGCTGGTTGCACAATAAATCATTCCACTGTAAAGAAGCAAATCTTCCAAGCTGCTGAGTAGTCATGAAGTCATTGCTATGTCAGTCCGATGCATGCGTACACAAGATCGTCAAAGATGAAAGCATGTGCAGATCTTTCCCTTATGAGTTGATCAAGAAAAGCTATAATTACCTACTGGTCACTTAGTATTCGGGAGGAGTTGTTAATTACAGTGGCATCATAAAGTGCTCCTGATTAGCAAGTGAGATTCCATTGTTTTTGTGCTGTGTTGTGGGTTTTTTTTAAAATTCTCTAAATGGTTAACAACAGTTGTTAATGGAAAAATAATACAGTAGTTTGATTGTATTTACTGGCTGTTGTTGATGATGAAATCCTTCATTATGGGGGTTTGTTGTCTTTAGAAATGAGATTGATTAGCAAAATGTCCAGCTGTTCCTGCTGGCTGACCAGATAATACTGGTGGCTTACTTTCTAGGATGTTCAGTAAAGCAATTGGTCTTTATGAGCATCCAAGCCTTTTGGTCCAGAGAACGTTATAGGTAATATAATTTTTGCATTAGAAAAGCAAACCAGCCAAGGTCCTTCTCTTAAGAGCTGCAGCTGCTGCTATAGGAGAGGAAGGGGAATGTCAGCCGCAGGGAGGAGCTCCAGTAAGACTATGTCAGATAAATACTTTGAAGAGTTTTAGATATTTAGTTGTGGTAATACCAATTTGGGACAAGGATCTTGTTTTGCACTATGTTGGTGTACATTTAAAACAAGAAACAAGTGGATATAATCAGGTGGGCGGAAAAGAATAAGTAATGAGACACTGAGGCAATCTCTCAATAAAGTCTGAGAGGTCTGAGAGTCTAAGAGTTTGTTACAGCAGAAGTAATGAAAGCAGCAGAGTTACTGGTAGAATGGAGTTATGCAGAGAGTGGATCTAAGTGTCTGGGCACAGTGTCCCAAGGGAAAAGAGATAGAACATCACCAGAAGGACTGGAAGACCAGATTGCAGAGAGTTCTGGGGATGGAGAGGAAGGGAGGAGATCATATTAAAATTACTAAAGATAATGATTAAGAAAAAAAATTGTTCGGGTGGAAGATAGCTACAGTCAGTAATGGTGTCATAGGAAGGTCTGTAAAATTGAACTTGGAGCAAAGACATGCCAAGTGACTTTGTATAAGCTATTATTCAGTAGTCCACCATGTGTCTAAGCTCAACACTACCCTCCTTCACCCTGAATAAATTGTCATGCTGAGGCCCAACAACAGTGAAAATCTCAGCATTGTTCAAATTGACTTTTCTTCCAACTGTTGACCAGTCAGCTCCGCATTTCATAGATGCATTTAGTTTAGGTGGTAGGAAATCTAAATGGGCCAGAAACCTAAACTGCTTTTGGAGTCCACTGCTGCAAGTGAAATTCTCATCAATGCAGTGTACCTTGTAGCTTGAAACTGTATATCACAATTGTAAATAAATATTTCAGATATGTATTCATCTTTGAGTTGTCATTTTGTTAAATACGTCAGAAAAAAATTAATTTCTGTAACAGCTGACATGATAAGCAGTTAATGAGGTGGCAGCATAAACATGAGTGGTTGACGTCAACACGTTTGGTAACAAGTTACTGTATGTATCGGAGCCTTTCTTTTTTAAATTAAAAAGAGGCAACACTTTTTCGTATATTATATAGTTGTGTGGGAAATCTGAGATCCCACTTTAAGAGTCTTATGTTAAGATCAGCATGTTGACATTAAATTGTTTTATATTTTGCTTAGACCATATTTTGTATTACTAAATGACTGCTCGTTGCTTTGCATAGAACTGTTTTGTGAGATGCAAGCTTACAAAGACTAAAACTAAACTTTTTCAGAAACCACATCGGATCAAAGCGACATTGAAGGACGGATCAGGGCCCTGAAGGATGAACTACGAAAAAGGAAGTCTGTGGTTTACCAGCTGAAAAAGGAACAGAAAAAGAGACAAAAGGAGAGACTGAAGGCCCAGGAAGCCAGTCTGATCAAACAACTGGAGGTTAGGAAGAGTAGGAAGAAGGGCGAAGTAAAAGATTGTTAGCCTTGGATAGATCATTATAGTATGGGTGTTGTTGGCAGAATATTGTATCAACAGCTGTGAAAGACACATTACTGTGATAGAAGTGTGACTGTTCTGGCTATTTAACCATTTTCAATAATGAACTAGAGCCTTGAGGCAAAAATGTCATTCCCTTTTAAAATGTGTATCTTTAATGGGTTACTAGCAGTGTTCAGGGGACTTATGTATGTTTATACATATTAGTATCCTAGCTTGGATTAAAGAGTGATGCTCATGTTACTTCTTTTTCGAAAGTAAAGTATTAAAATTTCTAGGATTCACAACTGTAGAGCTTTAGGAAGTTAAATAGATTTCTTTATAGAAAACCCCAGTGTATCCTTTATTCATCTAATAGGTTTTGATTGCTGAATTCAAATTATGGTTCAGTAGACTAACAGCCATAACTGTTTTCCGTGTGCAGTCGTATGATGAGTTTATCAAGAAGACTGAAGCAGAGCTGAGCCAAGATCTGGAGGCATCACCCACAGCCAAACCTCAGATTAAAACTCCATCCTCAGCTGCTGCTGAAAAACCGAAGATCAAGGCACCACCGCTTCATAGGTAACTGGGATTCCTTCTTCTTTTTGAGATTATTCTGATACTGCTGTAAATCCTGTTTTAACAGAAACCATGAGTGCAAGGAAAGCTGGTCACTGCTCTTCCTCAAAGCACTGGAGTATCCTGTTGACCTATTTGTGGGTCTTACGAGCCCCAAAACAGATAAGATGTGATCATATGCATCTCACTTTTGTCCTGCCCAGCCTTTCCAGTCCTATTTTCAAGTTGTTTCTGAACAACAATTTTCAATTGTGCAAGAATTGTGCCAAATTTTTGCATGGATTACAGACCTGAAGGAATTTTTTACCCATTTTGGTTGCTCATTATGCCTGCCACACTGCGTGAGGCAAATCATTCATCTTTACAACTTAAATCTGGTTTAGGTCTTAGGTTTTAAAAGGTAGAAAATTCAACTGATTTCTGCACTTCCTACTGTATTTTTAAGTGTTTTGTTTTCTCCAGCAGATGGTGCAATTTTAGTGCATGCAAGTAAAAAAAATAAATTTACTTTTTTTTGGCTGTAAAAAAGGCTAAAATTTGATTAGTCTTTTTAAAAATGATTTTCCAGGACTCGTCAAACTCTCCTCTCTGTCCCCATTCCTATTTTCTAAGGTCACAATTTGATGACAAAGCAAACTGTTTATGTTATCATTGGTGTGGTATTATAATTATAGATGCTTGTATTTCCATTTTTATCTGTTAAAAAAAAAAACAAAACAAAACAACACACTCTGTAACCATGATTCATGCAATTTGATTTTTCTATTTAGGCCTGAGACAGCTAAAAACTGGAAAACACTTACTGAATCCGAGCGATCCAGAGCATCTTTGGAATCCATTTCAGAACATGCAGGTATGTAACTGGAAGGATCTGTTCTATAGATGAAGATCTTGAAGACTGACTTTTAAAATTCTTTAATCTTTTCCTTCTTGAATCAAGACGAGGGTTTAAGAGAGGATGCAGACTTCACAAAAACATGATGATCAAGCTATATTTTTTACTATTCTTATTTAGTAGGCTTCTGCTTTTGCTGTTTCCTGTATATGCAATATTTAGTTGCACTGTTGCTGGACTTTGCTCGAAACCATAATTAAGTGACAACCTTTTTCCTTTTTTTTTGTTTCTTGTTGCTTTATCACTTGAGGAAATTTAAAAAAATGAAGAATTTAGGAATAGGGGTTTTTTTAGATACTTTTCAATGTGTTATCATTGATCATTATCTAATCATTATCTACCGTTCTAATCTTAGTTGTATTTGTGGCTTGCAAACAAATAACTGACCCCTTACCTTGGGCTTGGTATTGTACAGCTTTATGAAATACTGGTACAAGGAACAGAATCCAAAAGAAAGCTTTAAAACATTGGAACTGAAAGAATGTTGCTCATGTTCATAGGACAGCTAGAAATACATGTTTCCAAGGAATCAGTTTGTATCTTCTTTTAGCATAGAAACCTTGATGTTAATTTTGTTGCCTATGGTTGCATTTTTCAATAAAAAAATGCAGGCTATACAGTCTGCTGTAATTCACTTTTTATTTTCCTTCAAGATCCTGTGTCATCAAGAACTGAGAGATCTGTGTCTGCGCACACCAAAAAGGTGGCTGTGACCAATGTTCATGCAGAAGGACCTTCTGGAACATCATGTTCTGTTTTAATGTCACCAAGGAGTTCCAGAGCAGGATCTGGTGATTCCTTAGATAATGTACCCTCATCATCTATTATCAAAGATATGAAAGACATTAGCAGGATATTCCATGGATCAATGAACAATGTGGTAAAAGCATCCAATGGTGAGGCTGCCTTCAGTCATAAATCTGAGATACAGGAAGAATTGGAATACATAAAGTCTGAGGAATATGAGACTGAAGGTTCTCATGATAAGCCTTTGGAGAGTTCTGATGTCTTGTTGACATTAGATAAAGAACAGGAGAGCTCATTGGACATCCTCCCAAAGAAAGTTCTCCATTCTGAAAATGAACACTCTCAGAAGGAACTCTTTGGTTTGGCTGTGGCAAGTCTTCATGGTACAGAAGAAATCCTAGAACAGAGACTGGCAGATAAAGATGCTGTAACTGGCCCGAGCATAGAAGAGTATTCTCTCAAATCAGCAGAGGAAAAAGGTTATCTGCTTTCAGAACAACTCTTTAGTCAAAAGGAGCCATCATACCTTGAAGACTTTGAAGGATCCTCTTCCAGAAAACAAGCATCAGTTGAAGAAACACTTCCTGGGCAATGTTACAAAGATGACTTTGAAGCATCTCTTCTCTCTCCTGACGGGGATGCTCAGTCACTGACAGAGCACTCGCAGCACACACAAACCAGCAGAAGTAGATCCACCAGCCTTGGCAGTGATGGCGAAATCAGTGAATACCTCAGTGACAGGTCTTTCTCTCTCTCTGGCAGCATGCATTCAGAGAGGCTGTTAGAACTTAAGTCTCCAACAGAACTTATTAAAAATACTGAACGCAGAGATGTGGAGCAAGAACAGGCCCCTACTGAATCACCGCTGTGGGCCTCTGTTTCAATCACAGAAGAAACAGATAGTTTGCCAAATTTCAACATTGGTGATAGAGTACTTGTGAGTAAAGTCCAACCTGGAACATTGCGATTCAAAGGTCTGACTAAGTTTGCCAAAGGGTTTTGGGCTGGTGTGGAGTTGGATAAACCTGAAGGGAACAATAACGGAACTTATGATGGTATTAAATATTTCGATTGCAAAGAAAAGCATGGTATTTTTGCTCCTCCTCAAAAAATCTCTCACATTACAGAAAGTATTGATAGCCATTTAGACACAAATAAGGATGAAGACTCCTTCTTCGATGATAGACTGGAGAAGCAATACAAAGCTGAGCAGAAAGACAGAGGAAGTTCCAAACCTGGCGAAGAGTATGAAAGCCAGAGCGGAGATGCAACAGAGAACTCTTCCCAAGGTAAAGCTCCTGCAGACAGAGCTGTTTCAGAAGCCTCAGCTGGGGAAAGGGTTGATGAGGAGTTGTCTTCTAAAGTAAACAGCATAAAGGAGATTTCTGTAGCTACCGAATCACTTGCCCAAGAACAGTCAGTGGTGGATTATCTGAAGCATGCTGTAAAAGAGGAGGTCAGCCTTGCTCCTCTCATTTCTGGTGTTGTGGATGAGATTTCCACTGTACAGTTGGATGACATCTCAGATTTCCTTTCTGAAAAACTGGAGAGGCAGAAGACACTGGGGGAAGAATGTGCTGAAAAGTTAGATGATCTCTCTCCTGGAGTTGTGGAGAAGCCTGCAACTCCGCTTCTGGATTTGCTGACAAAAGAGAAGAACCAGTTAGAAGCCCAGCTTAGACTACCACTTAGAGAGGAAGAAAAGTCAAAAGACCAACTGGAGAAGGTCAGTTTGCTGACAGACAGTCTACTTAGAGATTTTCTGAAAGACACGGTCAATCAGTTACAGCAAATAAAGAAGGTCAGGAATGAGAAAATCCAGCTGAGCAACCAGGAACTCTGTGATGTGAAGGAGGAATCCAGTACCCCATCTCAGCAGGTAGAAAACCAGATTCCTGATGGACTGAATAACTTTTTTCTAAGTTCTGATTTGGAAGATGAAAGAGAAGAACTTTCCTCTCCAGATATGTGTCCCAGGCCCGTGAGTAACACACATCTTGCACTGATTTTAACAGTCAGTTGTTCCTTTGATGGTGATTGGATCTGAGGAATGCTGAGTGGCACCAGTTTGTTTTCTCCCAAGTTCTGTTTGGTGATTGGCTGTATGTATGTCTTCTACATGTGTGTTCTTGTGTATCCAGTTCATGACTCGTTTTGGTAGCCCTACAGACTAAAAGACATATTTTGGCACGTGAAAGTGAAAAATACTTCATTTAGGTTGCCTTTTGCCTACATGTTTAATTTGTATTTAATCCTTACCCTCAGTTTTTATTCTAAAAATGGCAAGTGACAACAGACTGTAAACTTACCTCTGTCTATTCTTGATATGAAATAATCGTCCTCGAACATAATCAGTTGCTGTGGAGGTCATTAAGGTGTCAGACTGCTCTATCCACTAAACTAATATATCATGAGTAGTGTAAGTTCAAGGTCCCTCAGAGCAACCATTAATGATACAGATAGAGGACTGGGCCTTTTTACTGAAGATCCCAGTGAACCTGTCTGCTTTGCCATTGATCTCAATAGATTAATCATCACAGAAAGCTTCAGCCCATTTCACCAGTGTGAGTGCTGCTTAGTGACTAAAACAGCCATAATCTGCTAAAAGTTTTTAGGCTGTTGATTTAGATCTGAGACGTCTGGTAAGCGAAGTGAAAAGTTGTATGTCACATTGTCAGTTTTTAAACAGCTCAGCCTTTCGTAAACAGTTAAACATTAGGACAGACAGTGGGCAGGACACAGTCTTTTAAGCTCTGTAGGAACCTTCTGAAAGCATTCATCAGGAATGGCAGAAACCCCAGGTATTTGAATCAAAACATTTCTAATTTTACTGTGGGCTATGTGTTATTTTTCTGAGTATTTGTGCATCTATCTCCAGTTACGTCAGCAGAGCATTTAAAACTGTAAGTTGAGTTAGACAACAGTGTGACACCACTTTTATATTTACTCTGTGGCTCTTAATTCACAGGAGAGTCCGGTGTTTGGTGCCAGTGGTCAGGAAGAGCTTGCCAAGAGACTGGCAGAGCTGGAGCTCAATCGGGAGTTCCTGAGTGTGCTGGGAGATGATCAAGACTGGTTTGATGAGGACTATGGCCTGAGTTCCCATAAGGTCCAGCACAAGCAAGCTGAGGAACCAGCAGTGCTGCCCAAGGTAGAACCACAGAAAGTGCCAACAAAGCTGTGTGAGGAGCCTTTGGCGGTCCCTCATACTGCAGTGGAGGTGGAAGATATGGTGCATGCAGCAGCTGAGGAACTCTGGAAACTGAAAGAGCTGGGTCATGATCTGCAAAGTTTCAGCCTTCATACAGATCTTAGTGGTACCCTCAAAGAGCAGGACACTGACACAATAAACAAGCAGGTTTATAAAAAGGTACAGTCTTCAGGCATTTTGTTCTTGCCCTTTGAATGTTTACCATGAACAGCAGCAGCCTTAACTTTTACTTCTTTCTTTGTTAAGGTGGTATTTGATTTAACAAGAGAGATCTTTGGGGAAATCTTTGCCGAGGATCCTAATCTAAATCAGCCTATTTGGATGAAACCGTGTAGGATTGCATCTGCTTACTTTCGCCGAGTAAAAGATCCAAATGATCTGGATGAAATCAAGGTAGGAAGGAATCTTTGTCATGCAGGGAAAGTGAGATGAAAAATATTGTACTGGCACTTGCCTGAGTGTTAAAAGATCATAACAGGTGTATCCAGCAAGAGATTAATTGCGAAGAGGAATGAGATTACAAACCCGAAGGGGTGTTTGTCAAAATGGTCCTTTTTTTCCTCAACAAATTTGCCTCCCTGTCCTTTTTGCTGGTGCTGGTTGCATTTAAACCTTAGTCCTCTGGGCAGAACTGCCAGGATGACCTTGATCTTAGAAAATTGGTATGCTGACAAACTGCTGCTTTAGCCGATTTCAGTGGAACTCTGTATAGGTATATTGACATGGATCCAACGGTAGGGTCAGGCCAAATGGGATGAGCTGGATTTCCTACTCAGAGACACCTGTGCCAGCCTCACTGAGGACAGTGGGAATTGCCCAGAGGGACCCAAAATTTTACTGGTGAGGGCATTGTTGTATTTGGCAAGCCAGAGGAGGTGTCCTGTTATTGGTGGCAGTGCCCAAGAAAGGACAGAATCCCAAGAAGCTGGAGCCTGACTGGACATCGGTTAAACGTGCAGGGCTGGACATTTGGAAGAAAACCGTCTGCCTGGAAGCAGTCAACAAAGAACCTTCCATACAGCTCATCAGGACGCAAATTAACTGTTTTCTGAAATTGGGAGGCTTTTGACTGTATTTTGATTAATCTGCTGACAGTACAGCATGTTAACTGTCTGGAAAAGACAGAAATAGTATCTAGATCACTCTGTTAGTTGAGAAGACTTCAAAAGCGTGTGGCAGGGGAGAGCAGGGGCACAGGACAAGGGCACCAAACTCCCACCCTGCTTTTCTTTAATATTCTCCCGTAAAATGAATTGTCATAATCTCTTGTTTGCTGTACTGTTTAATTGAAAGTTTCTGTTCTCAAGATTGTTACAGCAGTCACAATCTTGAGAATTTTTTTCCCCCACTTCTGGATTTAATAATTGTTTTGCATGTGTAATGCTGCCTCAAAGACTTTCACTGTAACTTTCTTGTATACACTGCATGTCTCGTAGCTAAGCAGAAAGCTGTTCCTCATTCTATAGTGTGACTTTTGAGGGTAGTTACTTTGTGCATGTGTTTCATTTCTTAGCTCAAATGTGATAAATCTCACCTTTACTGTTCTGTAGAGCTTCATTGCAGCTGAAGTACTGAAATTGTTCAGCCTGAGGAAGGAGCCTAATCACAAAACAGACTGGCAGAAGATGATGAAATTTGGGCGGAAGAAACGAGACCGAGTGGATCATATACTGGTCAGTGGATGAAAATAAGCAGTCATGTCAGATACTGTCCACCAGACTAAAGTGTGACATGTTGTGACACTGTATTTTTCAGTATTTGATCATGCTGTTTAAAAAATGCAAAGTGTGCATGACGTCTTGATAGAAGGTGTTTAATTTTAGAGAGCGCCCTACTGACAAAAATAGAAGTCCAGTGCCAGTGAAGTAAGGTGACTTGAGTGAATTCTCTGTTCGTACCTACTGATTTGACTGGAGTATAAATTTGCCTGCTCCCAGAAGTTTAAAGCATGAATTCGTAGAAGGAAGCACTGAAATACTTGACTGAAAGGAGAGTAAACTTTTTCTTTGAGAAGGGAATATGTTTTTCTTCTTACTTTAATTTAAAATGTTTTTATTTTGAAGTAATATTGTTTAACTTGGAGATAGTGATACCGAGAACTTAATAGACCAGATTGCTAATCAGATTCCACTGAAAGGTTGCAAAAGTTGTTAGGTTAGAACAGCAAAGACTTCAAAGAGACAGTATGGGACATGATGATCCCTAGTACAAGGTAACCAGTCTGCCAGATGGTACCCACAGCTAAGCATTTCCTCAAAGCTAAGCAACAAGCAGAACTTCTGCTCCTGTAGTACGTGCCATGAACTAGCAAACGCAGCTGCCACTGGGGCAGAGGCAGTTCAGTGTTAAAACTGCATAAGATAGAGCACGTCTGGCTGTGTACTAGTTTTTGAAAGTTACTTGTTGGCTTGTATTGCAGGATGATTAACATCTTTATTGGCTATAATGATAGTGAAGGTTCTGCTTGGGAATATGAGTTGTCATTAACACCATGCTTCACTTAATTATACCTGAAATTGATTCTACGCACGCGCACATATAAGTAACTTTGAGTCATGGGTTGTGTGGTCTTTTAATAGCCCATCAGTGGAAGGTTTCCAACACAGGATTTTTCCCAGGGGGTTAATTTTAATTGTATGTAGATAGGATATCCATGTATAGGACCTGCATATCCTAGTACACTTGATTCTGGGATATGGAGGCTGTTAAAGCACGCAGAAAAAGTCTTATGTTTAGATCCCTGAGAGAACTAAGAGTACAACTATTATGCTTGTGTACCAATTTCCTAATTTCCTTGAACCATACCTGGAAAGAAAGATTCCTGACTGGAAAAATTGTCCTAGTTGAAGGCATCCAAAGTGCTTTAGGTGGAACAAGTTTGAAGTTCAGATGATCTGGTCTGTGATTTACACGCAGCCTCAGACATCAAAGATTAATGGAGCCCTGACAAGCTTGGCTTAATAAATAATGTGTTTAATTTTATTTTGTTCTCCCAAGAATACAGTAATAAAATTTTAGCTGAAGATTGGGAATAACTGTGAAGATTGTAGCATGCCATGCTTTATGAATAAGGCAGTCTCAGTGACATTGCTAACAAATTTATACTGTAATGTGAGACACTATCAGAGAAACTTCTAACTGAAAACCTATAAAGATAGTGTTCAATTTCTCCTACCTTGTTTTATTAAAATCTGTAGAAAACATGAACTGTCTGGATAGCTTTCTCTGTCTCCTAGTTAGCCTCCAACTTGTGCTTAAGGTCATGAGTTCAGTGATAATGTAAATCCAAGGTCATAAGTGGATATACAGGTCTGTGCAAGATCTGTTGCCTATCCACTAGTAATTCACAGTGTAGCCCTAAACTGAGAGGTCAGTTTGGGAGTTTTCCAAATTGTTTAAAGTATATTCAAGTAGTACAACATAGCAATTTCCTGAAAGAGGAATCAAGACTGATTTGGTAGGCTTAGGTGCTCTAGAAGCTTCTTTAGAAATCGCAATTGAAAATGCTTTGTTTTTGTGAAGACTTAGCCTATATACACTTCTTGCAATGTGCAAGGGATGTCGTGTGAGTACATATATGAGCTGTTTGATTTTCCACATTCTTTTGCTGCTTATAAAGACAAAGACTGTTAAAAGAAAATGTGATCATCTTAAAGTGGAGGTAAACATTCTTAGGCTCCTGTTACTTGCATTTAACCTTTGAGCGCAGGTCCTTCTAAGTTTCTTAATTTCCCCTTCAAGTGAAACTAACCTTCAAATTAAAACATCCTTTGATAGTTTTTTATTGAGACTACTATGTATTTTTAGTGACTTCGATGAGAGGATTGAACACATGTGCCTGTCCAATACTTTCTGACCCAAGAGCTAGGCATGACTAAGAGTGAGAAGCGTTTTGATACAGAGGAAGCGGATTCTGTTGTATGCCTTCTTCTCCAGCATATTAGTGACAACTGTCAAATAGTGGCATCATCTCCCTGGACGGTTGGGTGGCTCTAAAACCAGGAGCCGTGCCTATTTCTGAATTCCCTTTTATTTCTTCTCAAGGCACAGAAGCAACTGCCAAGCTATTCTTCCCAGCTTAATCTCTCCCTGATTTAGCCCTGGATGTGTCCTTCTGGGTTTATTACACTGAACCCAATTCCCAGTGGTTCTTGTCTCCACCAAAGGTTCAGTCTTGTGGGAAAGAGGCATGGCAGTAGAAGCAGCCTGTGCTATGCTGGTGCTCTCTGATGCTGGGTCCCGTGGGTGACTGCAGTCAGCTATCACACCTGCTGGGAATTAAGGAGAGAACGGGCTGGGTTAGTCCTTCACTCCTTCACTTTCACCTTTGCCTTGATCTTTGGTACTTCCCCCAGTCACTGCATCTTTAGTTGCGTTTTCACTTTCATGGGCGCTTTCACAGCACTGACACCAATATGGTTCTCCATGTTTTTCTGCAAGTGACAAAAAAAAGTCTTCCTCTTCTTTTTTACAGCACTGTTAAATTTGATCAGGCATCTCTGTCCTCAGAAAGCATTTGTATCGGGATTTCTTAAGACAGATCTCTGATCTGCTGGATAGTTGCTCCAGTTATTAACATTTACAGCAGATCTTGGCTTTCAGTAGACAAGTACAGGAGGTTCGCGTTTATGAAAAGCTACTTTGTTTAAAGTCAAGTTAAAGGAATGTTTAGGTGTTTGCTTTCTTCTTCTGGTGTCCCTTCATGTTGCCACCTTTATCACATATATGCTGTCAGTGCTCTGTGGGAGAATCTCAAACGTACACATAGGCTGAAGTGCCGCATTTTGGTACATCAGGGCTGCCAACACCTTTCTTTCAAAACCTCTTTTTAAACTACAGCAAGAACGCTCAGATCTCCTTATTTAAGTTCAGGTGCTAACAATAGACTGTTTCCACTACTTTTTTTTTTTTTTTTTTTCACTTGGGTCTTCAGCCAAAACTCCCAGTGCTGATCTGTTTGCACAAACTCTGCCATTGCTTTCCCTACCACCCCCCCTTCCCTTTTATCCGGAGCTTGAGAAAGCAAAGCTCACGTGATACTGCCAAACCTGTGTGTTTAGCTTTCACACCTGAGAAGCCTGCCAACAGAGTGCTGAAAAGTACTTGATCTTCTGACCCGTTGACTTAAGGGCTAGAATATTTCTTTCCATGCAGTTTTGAACTCTGCAACAAAGCAAAGCTGTTCCTATCAAGCTGTTGTAATTGGAAGGCCCACTTCTGTGGCACCTGAGATCTAAACCCAAAAGGAGTGCAACAATAAGAAGAGAATCAAAGCCTGCTCGTATGCAGTCGTGCATCTTAAGATTTCCAGGCACTCTGAAAGTGAAAGGTTGTGACAATCCACCTGTCTGCCGTCCTCCTACTGGCATTCTTCCAAGGCAGTAGTTTATTTCTGGATTATTGTACTTTTTAGTCTCCAAATGATCTAGTTACTCTTTAAATGTAGTTTATTTTGCAGATATTCATGGTTTTGAAAGGGAACCTTCAGATATTGAGACTAATTTACTTCCTAAAGTTTCCTTCAGATTATGTTCTTTTAAGTGGTGTTTTTTGGGTACTGTGGCACTTATTAGATGGCCAGCAGGATCATGCTACCCCTCCTGATTTTTCTTTTTTTTAATACCTCCTGATTTTTCTTTTGTGTGCATGCCACCTTCTTTCTTTAAGTTTTAAAAAAAAAAAAAGACAAAGCACACACAAACTGTACTACACAGCCTTCTGCATTGTGTTACTGTTTATCTTTTCCTGTAGGATGGAATTCAGTTTCATTAGAACTTTTTTTCCTGACTTTGCACAAATGCAGTTTCTCTCTGGTATAGAGAGCTTACTTTCTGGTATCAAATATGTAAAGTTTTGCTTTTGTCATGAGAATATGCAAGAACTTAAATGCTGTGCATGTACTGAAGACAATGCAAAGCCCACTTCCATGAAAGCCATGATAGTCACCAAACATAAGCTAAATATAAGCAAACTGTCTCCATTGCTTAGCAGCAGTTTGTAATACTACAACAAACAGATCAAATATTTCCCAGACAAAGCAGTCACAAAAGCAATCACAACTGCCTTGACTCAGATGTCTGCAGCTCGGGCTGCAAAGCAGCATGGCAGTTTCCACAGGTGTTCTGAATACACTATAAACAAGACTTGCCTGCAGCTGCAAGTTGCACATTCTCTTAGTTTCCCAAAAGTATGCTCGAGGAAGTCCTCCTAATGCCAAAGGAAATTGTGCACTGTACCTCTGAGAAAGAGGGGAATGATAGAGGGGAGAGAAAATTAGTCACTGATACAGTTCTTCTTTCTTGATCTTTCTGCTGCTATTTAACACTCAGCCTTTGTCTGCCTGGATCAAGTTACCTTCTCCTGTCTCATTTACGTGTCTTTCTTTATCCTGTGAATCTCTTTTTTGTTGTTGTTGGGTTTTTTTCCCCTGGGTTTTGGTTATTTGGGGTTATTTTCGTCCTCCTGGAGCACAGTAAAGGAACTGTCCCATCACATTGTTGCAGGTGAGGCAGAATATACAACAGCTTAATGTGGATCTGGATATTGGGGTTTGTTTAAGGGCCAGTGAGATCAGAGCTTTTAACCTGCCTGATTATTTTACACACTTGCTTCTCCCCGACCCCCAATGTTACATTCACTAGGTCTCGACTTTGCTTCTCAGCAGAAAGGTCGCTGCCGGCCTTGGAGGGTTGGGCAGAAAATCACATTGGTTGGTATTATGCAGCTGCTCCCAGTTAGCAGTCTTGGATGTAATCGGTCAAGGTCCCTGAGGGTGCCCCGGCATTTGTTTCCACCCACCTCCTTCATCTGCAGGATCTTCCCCCATTTCCAGGATCTCTCTTCCAGCCAAGGTCTTCACCTTCTCCCATTGGGGCTCCTGTTTTCTTTCCCAGACCACTTCTGCTCTTTGGGAACCCCTCTTTTCAGCACCACCTCATCTTTTCGTGATGCCCGTCTCTTGCTTTTCCTCATCTAAATAGTCTGTGATACAGACACAACACATGATCAGCCTCTAAGTTGGTGCTTGTATCTTATGCTTCTTTATTGATGGGAGGACTTGGGACATGCTGCTATTGTTTAGTCCAGGGTTTATCAAAATTTACAGCCAGCGCATACCAGTTGCAGGCAGCAAGCTTCTGCTTGAGAGAGAGTTCAGAAGTCTGTTTCAGACATTCGACCCCACACAAACTTACACCCAATTATCTGTGGCTTGTTAGCATTCAATTTAAATTAGTTTTCACGTACAACATTCATTCAAAGTCTGATTGCCAGTGGTGTTGCTTCTTCCTTATTAGTAAGAAGCATAATGAAACCATTAACACTTTGTCTTTGACAGCCAAGGAGTGCTCCCTGTGCTAGTGCAGAGATTTATAAGCATGTAATGTGACTCCTCCAAAGCTGTTCACAGGATGAGATCCCTGCCCCTCTCTCCAAGCTCTCTTAAGAGAGGGAGAAAAGAGCTGTCAGGCTGAAACCCCATGTATATAGCTGAAGCCTCATGAATGGCTATGAACCCTGAAGCAGTGCCGGTTCCCTCGGGTTCCCATAGCAGCCTATTCTTGGGCTTCACGCAGTGTTTGGGTTATTGAATCATCATTATGCTACTGCAGCTGTCAACTTCAAAACAAGACAAGATTCTGGGTGGTTTAGCTTCAGGCAAAGGCGTGAGAGAGGGTGCTGGGGCTATAGTTCTTGTATTCTCTTTAGATAACAACACTATTACATTTTGATAATGGATTAGTGGATTTTCAGTATGTTTTAACCTTGTCTTGGCAGTGTCTAGGTGTCTGGCCCACTTGTCTATGTGGACCGTGTAAATGTATTTTGAGTTCAGAGCATAGGATTTATGGTCAGAGGAGCTTTCTGCTGAAGCTGAGCAGAGAAGGAGCTTTCAGTAGGTTTTCATTGTCATTTTAAATGAGTGATGTTTGCACCCACTCTTTCTTTTCTCAAAAGTTTGAACTTTGTTAGGATGCATCTGTCATACTGAAATGGTTACCAAGACAAATTTTTACTAAGTTTAATTGGATATGTCCAGTTTGAAGAGTCTCTCAATAAGACTTGATTTGCTGAATGAAATTATATATTTGTCTGTTACTAAAACGCTTATTTGCCAATGACCAGTAAAACAGGATTTCACTTGTCAACAATTCAGGAATAGAAGGAAATAAATAAATTCCATTCGTAGTAAAGCTCTCAAATCCAATGAATCATGGAACATTCTGTGCAAATGACTTGTAATACTATCATACAACACATGCCAGCATTTTGTCTTCCTACACAGAAGAACTGGAAAACCTATTTATTTCCTTTAGGTTTTCTAATTCTTATTCAAATAAATTGAACTGCAGTAAAGTCTTTTCTTTTTCTCTTTCCCCTGTTCAAGGCCTTTGCATGATTTTTTACCAGTTTGCTGCATGGAATCAGCTTCTTGCAAATATGCAATTAGGGAGTTTTTTAATGGAGTTTCTGCTCTTGGCCAAGCATATTCCATTATCAGAGTTCTTTCAAGTGAAAAACTTGTGCAGGAATATGAAATCCTTTACCTTTCACTGTAGTATCCATTTTAGAAAACGTTCATACAGTACAACAGCCTGGCTCAAATAGATCTGTGTTCATTTTGCTATTCCAAGCATTTCCTGTAATCTCTTACAAAGACAGATACGTTGTTTACAGATGCACACTACTCTGAACTCTTTCTGGAACTTTTCAGGGGGTGTTATCCTAGAGCAACAGAATTGTAATATTTGTTTTGCCTTTTCCTTTCTAACCTCCAAGGTGCAGGAACTTCACGAGGAAGAAGCGCAGTGGGTGAACTATGACGAGGATGAACTGTGCGTAAAGATGCAGTTGGCAGACGGGATCTTTGAGGCCTTAATCAGAGACACTGTTGATGTACTGAACCAGATAAATGAGAAACAGCGGAGATTGCTGCTTGTCTGACAGTGCTGAAAATAAACTTACAGCTGCGTAACCACCGAGTCACAGGCCTTTCTGACTCCTGACGTAGTCTCCACCCTGCAAGTGCTGCTGCTGGACTTCCACGCGCAGAGTTTGAAGGCACTTCAGATGTGATTAAAGGAACCTGAATTTGCATCCGCTGCCACTAGAGACCTCGCACTGGATTTGTTGTTTGGAACAAGCTGATCCCTCACTTGAGGCTGTATTATGGAGTGCTCAAGACTGTTCGTGTGCCAATGCTGTTATGCCACATAACTGTCAGCAGCTGTCTGGGGCCCCAGTGTGGGGCTTTGACATGTTCAGCTTGTGCTCCGAAAGGGTTGGGTAAAGCTGGGATACTGGATGCTTTGCCTGAATGGCTGTCAGCCATCAGTACTTGACTTGTCTTTAGAAATGTGAGTAATCTGGAGAAGAAACGGTTTGGTCAGGTTTTAGTCATAAATGGAGACTTACCTTCCTGAAGAGTGTTATAATCTCAACACCTCTTCTCCTGCAGCCCTAACAATGTGCATCAGTTTCTTCTGCTCCAGATCCCATTTAATTCCCTTCTCTGTGAAGATGGTTTTCATCTTTCTTCTGTGATGTGGTACCAAGTGTGGTGCCAGACAGTCCAGGGAAATTAGATAATGTTGCTTTCTGCATTCAAGTAAAGAATTCTGCTGCTTTTCCTATGTAACTTGCTTCAATCCCAAAATGGAGCAAGATAAAGGCCACCTAATGTCAAGCATGAAAGATGAGCCCGTGGACAACTTTTCTCCTACCATGTAGCACTTCTCTTCCTGGAGCACCAGCTGCTCCCAGATAACAGATACTCAGGACTTTCTCAGGCACGAGACATGCAGGAGTGGAAAATGTTTCCTCACAAAAATTTGGCCTTCGGTCCCTCAGCTTCCTCCCTTACTGTCACCTAATGAATCGGGGCAGCTGTTACTTGAACAATTTAAAAGAACAGAGTGTATTCACCAAAGAAAGCAGTGCCCAGTGCTTGACTGTCTGCATGTTTTGTGCTTGTGGATTTTTTTATTTATTTTCAGATAATTTATTAAGTGGGTTATAGGAGAGTGTCCTGTGCAGTTGGCTGCACGGTCTTCTGTTTTGAGACAGCCAAACTTGAGAAAGCATCTGGTCTGGAAACTTCCAGAGCCCCATATTCTTCGCACAAAACCTCCAGCTTCTTGAGACAGACTTCCTTCTGCTGAGAGCTCCTTCCTAACCTGTCCCTCTCATTCTTGTGTTTTTCTTGGAGGATCACAAGACAATCTGGGGTCAAACGTTGATGCCTACATTGATGCCTTAATAGTGGATGTCCCTGTTTGCTAACTCGGGACAAGACCCAGAAGAGAGTCAGATTCTCCAGACACACTGGAGTGCAGAAAGACACTTTGAAGCCCTCGGAGGTGCCCCATAGATGCCACAACTCATGATAAATGTGGCAGGGAGATCTCTACCATTTCTTTCATCTGCTTGGTTCTTGGGCTTCCTGCTATGCATACCTCTGCTACTGCTCCATTTTGTTTTCTCTTTTCCATCTTTTTTTTTTTCTTTTTTTAAAGCTATCATTGGAATATTTGCATTTTGCACAATGACACACAGCTGGTAATTCTTCAGGGACAGCACTGGGAAATGTTGGATTTGACAGAGGTCCATGCAAATTCTCAGATACAGTATTGCCAGCACCTCACTTATGAGTTAATGGTGAGCCATAGTCATGGGAGCTTAACGAGTGGAAGAACAAGGAGGAGGTCATGGTGTATAGGAACACCTCCAGCGGGCATATGTATGTCTGTTCCGCAGTAGTGGCCCTTCTGGCTGGCTGGAAGTCAGATGGCGGAGCATTGTTCAGCTTTTTTTCCCCAAAGTGATTCACTTGTCCACGTAAAATGTTATGATGCTGAACCAGGAAACTCTCAAATGCTTAAGACAGAAGCAAACTAAAGCTGCTGCATTTAACCAGCATGGTGTCACTGATTGGGTCACCGCCTCAGATTCCCTTTCCTGGGTGTATCATCTTCAATAGCACGGATTGTTATTTTTATAGGTAGCAATTACAGAAAGAAGGCAGAAACCTGCAGCGTAGGTTTGTGGCTGGAGTATCCCAGAAATGAAGTTAGTTTCTGTTCTGTAGATACCGTGGCCAGTGTTGAAGAAGGTTGCCCTGCATCTCCAAGGCATTTTGGCTGTTGTGCGGGGCTGGCATGGCTTTTCTGGTCTGTCCACCAGCAAGGAGGAGGTTGTACAGTTGGCCTGCCAAGGCACTGGGAGCCACTGGGGATCATATGCCTGTTGTCTTGCTGGCTTGGATAGCACTAGTTTAGTACCCTCAATGGAAGTAGTAACTATTTTTACAGCTGTTTGAGCAGAAAGAAGCTGTGTCTAAGTAATGGCTTTATTCCTTTGCAAACATCACCGTTTATTTTGGTAGCAATCCTCGATAGGAGCAACGCTAAAAAGACTTGAACGTACGTGAATTATCTTCTCAATACCTCAAGTGTGTTGAGTTGCTTTGAGCTGAGTGTATACTCAAAACCTCGAGTGTGTTGCGTACTTGTGGACTGATGATTACTGCGATGAAGCAATGGTCTGTCTGTGTCGTGGCTGGTAATGAGGAGGAATGAGGAGGAAGCCTGGAGTCTCACAAACAGAGGCTGAATTCTCTATTTCTCTCCTCTCCCCGACCTTCTCATTTTTAAGAACAAGATGATATTTCTGGTTCCTGGTTATCTTGGTGCAACCACGTTAAAAGATTCAAGGCTGAGACATTTTTCTGAGACCTGTAAGCTGTTTGGGGCAGTGGCTGTCATCACTGGGGAGTTGCGGTTCCCTCTTCGGAAGGGTCTTGGTGCCAAGTGGGAAAGCCCAGGCTTGTGAGGAGAAGGAGCACAAGTACCCCTCTCACAGCAGGATGCTCCCTGAGCTGAGCTGTGGAGTATCAGTACTTCTGCCTTTCAGAAAAGGCTTGTTGCTCACAAGGTGGTATGAGAGGTTGAAAAATCACGTCTTGTTCACTTTCCTTTCTTGAAAAAGTGGCCTTAGCTTTTTGCAATACTTGAATAAGTGTGTACCTGCAGAAGATCTTCAGTAGCACAGTGATAGAGACCTTTTAAGTGACTATTCTGCGAGGAACTGCGTGCAGTTCCAACTTTCATATCCCTTTGCTACCTTAAGAATATTAGGAAAATAAAGTACTTTTCAGCAGAGAAACAGTTGAATCTTATAAGGTATTTAGTGCATCTGAAGTGTTTACAAATCAACTAAAATGGAGAAAAGCAAACTATTGAACTTATTTGTAATTTAAACATTAAATGCAAAAATATATACAGATGAAAGAGGAATACTGTAATTAACCTGCATTTACTAGTGTTTTCCTTGACTTTGCAGAGCCTTTTGATACACATTTGCAAAGCCGCCTTTTGGGAGGCTCTGTCTCCCTGTCTACTGTGTTGTGGAGATGCTGAAAAGAAACCTCTTTACTGTGTATGTGTAAATAACCTGGTAACTTGGTTTTTGGGCCAGTTTCAGCTAATGTTCACATCCAGGGCAGCTTTGCACAGTAGACAGACCCAAGGATGTGGAGGGGTTGGGTTTTTTTTGTAATTAAGAATTGTAAAATAACCAGGGTGGTCCCTGTGTACACCAGTGTAAATATCTTTGGTAACTGAAATGTACTTTAAGAGAACAAAATCTGTAAATAAACTGATTTATAAATTAATCTTGTTTTCTGCTTCTTTATAAAATGGAGCTTTATAATTACCCAAATGGTTGCTAATTCTGAAGGTGTCCTGGAGATTTGTCCCTTGTATGTTCCCCTTTCTGTCTGATGCTGTACTTGGGATGCCAATCACAGTCCACAAAATCCCATTAGAGTTGCCTTAATTATAATCATAACATTATTAGAATTGCCTTATTGTTAAAGCTGCGTGTTGATAAAAGCAAAACCAGAAAATAGCATTGTCTAATCATTGCAGGAGTGCACTGCGTGATCTGCGGGAGAAGAATTACTCCTTGCACATGGTTATTTAAAATAGGTTATAAAAACTCATGATTTAAAACACTGAGGTGGAGGGAAGGCTGGTTTTATGCTAAGCAACATTCTTGGAATTAAATTCTTCAGAGCCTCAGCCTTGTTTGGGAGCACTCAATTAGGTTCCTAAGGTGCTACAGCTGCTGTTAGTAGCACTGATCACTTCTTCGCCGAGGGGGCAGATGTTCTCTGGAAACTTCATATTGGCGAAACTTTCCTAAATCTTTGCTGTTTCCTTTCCAGAAAAAAAAACAAAACAAAACAAAAAAAACCCACAAAAAAAACCACAACACAACCCTGCTTTAATATGTGAAAGGTCTTGGAGCTCTGTAAAAGGATGGCTGAACAGTTGCGGTGCCAAACCACAGGTGTGCAGGCACATGGCGAACAAGTGGCAGCGTGAAATGTGTATGACCAAGAGTGCGTATTGAGCCTCCTCGGTGCCTACAGCAGCTTCTGCTCCTGTACCTCTGCTGTGTTTTGGTGCCATTTATTGCTGTATATCCCAGCAGAAAAGGTTTTGCTTTCCATTTACTACAGATGTCTGCAAAACTCTGCGTTGGTCTTTCCAGCTTGGAGGATGCTGTGTGGCAGTCTACTCCTCACCACTCTTCTCTGCCCGGGAGTGGCGTATGCATCAAACAGGGGGGACCTGTATGAACAAAACTGTTGCAAGGGCTTTGCACTGTGCTGAGCAGTTGTTTGCTCTTTACTTTTCCTTAGCAGAGGTACCTCATCCTGGAGGAAGACTTGCTGCACTCGCACTTTCATTATGGAAGCAGCTTTGCTGCAGTCCTGCGGTGCCAGCGTGCGGTAGGAGTAGCCCTCAGTGGAGCATGCCGGAACACTGTCCGCAGCCTCATACAGACAGGGAAGCACGTCGCAGCCCTCTGAGCTCCGGCGGTTGAACCGGCCAAAGCACAGCGGTGGGTTGTTTGATGTCCAAAGGACTGAGACAAAGTGGTGCTGCAACCTCTACGCTCTCATTACCGAGCAGCAGGAGATCATCTGCGTAGCTGCTTTCCTCGCCCTGCAGCAATTTTGCTCCGTGAGTCCTGTATATTCGGACAGTGGTCTACTTGCAGCCATCAGCATCCTTCCCTGGAAGGGGAAGTGTATTTCACATTGGAAAAAAAAGCTATTCTGTGCTTCTCTGGCAAAAGAACTGTCTTCCCTTTAAAATCGCTTGAGTGATGGGAATGCTGCCACCGCACTCTGGCGAATGACACAGCAAACTGCTGCATTGCTACTGCTGTCCTTGCCCAGGATGCCCAGTAATCAGCTTGATGAAGGCTCTAATTTCTTCATTTGCAAGTCTACGTTGCTTCACTTTGGCACTGACTTTCTATGGTAGTGCTTGTGTAACTCTTCCCAGAACCCTCAGAGTGCAGTTGCCTTCAACAGCCGTTTCACCCGTGGACCTGGTGAAACTCTCAGGTTGGGCAATGGCAGGCAGCCACCTTCCCAACAGCAGGCTGGATTGAGTGGGACTGTTTTGGTGCCTTCCTTCCCGGGTGCCACCCGCTCCCAGGTGCCTCCCCGGGGAGGTGGTGCCAGCTGCAGCCATCCCATGTCCTAAAATGCCTGGCAGAATGCTGGAGCACTTGAAATGTTGACACTGCTCCAGATGTCCCTGCACCCTGCAGGGCTTCTGCGATGTCTGGGCTCTCATTAACACATCCCTCACAAGAAAAGGAGCCTGTGGGGAGCTGCTGAACGCCGGCAATTCTCTTTAGCACGCAGGAAGGAGAGGAGGGGGGCTGCCCGGCCGCTGGCACCCAGCCCGGAGCACAGAGCACGGGCCGTTGGCGGGCAGGAATGCAGATGAGATGTAATGGAGTTTGAAAGCACAGGGTGCTCTCTGGGATGCGGGTCCTGTGGGGGTGGGAAAAGCACCCTGTGAGGTCTGGAAACTGGAGCAAACAAAACCTGTAGCCCCAGTCCTGCACCTTCCTGCCTCCTCCTGAATAAGATCCTGCAGAAGTTTGGGGAAAAGGAGAGGACTAGAGCTGTCGAGGGGCAGCAGCTCAACTTGGGAGGATGAGGGTTAGGCAGAGTGGGGCATAAGGGGAACATCTGTGGCAAAGATGCCTTCTTTTTGCCTGCCAAGTGTGCTGTGTGAGGATGGGCTGGAGCAGGTCTGGTTGGTTTGAATGTTTCTCTTGGCCCCAGTTTTCCAGCCCTTTGCTCTAGCTGTGCAAGACCTGCTGTGTCCCTTGGGCTGTGTTCCCTTGCCGATGTTGTTTTCAGGTGGCTTCCTCTTGAAGGCTGACTTGTCTGTCACTACCCTGTGAAATCTAGGCTGACTTGAACTAGGGCTTTGCCCGTGAGTTTGCTGGAGGTGGAATTAATGCCAGTTCTGTTGGGTGTCCCAGAGATTTTATTTTCTTTTATTCCAGCAAAATAAAGGAGGCTGCAAGGTATCCTACTTTTCATGTTTCTGGGCTTGAGGAGCTCAGCCAGGAGCCTGGTCTGGTATCCGTGTCCTGCTGCATTGCTCCGTGGAGGTGATGGAGCCAGTGCTGCTCAGGGAATCCGTGATTGGGCACACCAGTCCTTGGTAGGTGAGACCTTGCTTACGTTGCAGGACTACTGCCACAGCAAGAGAGGAGTGCTCCATTGTCATCCATGTGGTATTCTCAGTTTCATGTTCTGCAATTAAACTAGCTGCCAAGTAATGATGTGGCAAATCTGGGCGGTGTGGCCTACTCCGATCTGCTCCTGGAAGCTGGGCAGATGAGCTGGAGTGGAAAACATCTGCTCTGTCCATCCTGGGTCATGGTGATGATTTATGACTTTTAAGTAGATCTTAAATTTGCCGGTAAAACATTTCCTACCCAGACATACCAAAGATGGTACCAGTTCTTCCCGGTCCCCCCAGGTCCCTCCGAAAAGAGCAAGGTCAGCATTGCTGCTGCCCTTTTGAGCAGGGATGAATCAGCAGAGGGTGAATAGCAGAAAGGGGTTGGTACTGCTGTAGTCTCTCTGCAGGCACAAACTACGTGAACGCATTCATCACATCCTGAGAACGCACCCCGGATTTTCTTTTACGTCTATTGTTATTACAGGCTGGTTGGGCCTGAAAGGTAGAAATCAACTGTATCCGACCAAGCCTGTCTCACGTAGTCGGCAATTCCCATCTACCAGTGGGGGCTACAAGGGGCTTTCCTGGTCTTCGTAGGTGTGATCCTGGCAGAGCCGATGCAGGGTATGAGAAGCAGTCAGGGTTCATGTCCACTCTGCACGTTATTCCCTGTCTCGGCAAAGCCGCAGGAGCTGGCAGGTTTATCATGCAGGCATTGCCAAAGCTCTTGTCTGAAACGGTGTCTCAGCGGAGGTATGACTGGTGCCACCAGTGGAAAAGTGCCACCTGGATTGGAGTGTCCCAGCTGACTTCAGCTGGCTGGGAGGTGGCAGGTGGCACAGTTTTCACTCACTCTCTGAGGCTGTTTGCTGATGCTCATCAGGGAAATAAGGCTTTTTCTTTTATTTAGGGAAGGACCACGCTTTAAGTGGTGCTGCGCTCCGGACTGAGGAGGGCTTCACTGAGTTCATCGGTCCCATCTTGTGAAGGCTGGAGAGAGAGGAAAACTGCCAAGCCTCCTCTGCAACTGGTATTTCCGAGGCGCTCGCAGGGGAGTTGGATGCAAACTTCTCCAAATGGCCTCCGAAATGCCAGGGCCAGGTGACGGTGTTGCCATGATTCTATCATGAGTCTTGCATTGGTTGCGTGTTTTTCTTGGAGTCAGTTCCTGGAATCACACAATTAGGTAGGAACGTGTTCTTTAATTTTCAAGGAAGAAAGTCTGTTTCAGGGTTTCCCTGTCCCAGAACCTTCACAAGTAGAGGGAAGTGAGATGGTCCTGGATCAGCTTACCTGACTGTTTTGAGCTATTGGTGTTTTGCAGCCAGATTCACACTTTCAAAAATGGACAATAAAAGCCTTTCTCCATTTTCTGAAGCATAGTCCTTTCCAGCACTTCAAGGCTGAATACATAAAAAAACAACTGTTCTTTCCTCGTCTCCTCTCTAACCCAGCACAGAGGCGATCAGAGTAGCTCTTTATGTCTGTGAAAATGATCCATTTTGGGTGTGGGAAACAAGTTCTGCAGGGCTTAAATGATTTTGGTGGGATCTTAGCGGCCTTTGAGGCTCTCAGCCTGTTGGTGTTGCCCACACCTCATTGACTTCAAGGAGACTCCTGCTGGCTATTAGTCTGGGAAAGGAGATTTGAGAGCTGATGAGCTTAATGAACTAAAGCCACTGCTTAGCTTCTGCACGGGGACTTGTGCATCGCGGGAAGCTCTACAGTGGTCCTTAGCCCATGGCCTTTCTACGTAGGAGTGAAGCACATCTCTTCCCAAAGTTAAGGATGCCAAGGTGGGCGCTGAAGGCTTTGCTGTGCAGCGCAGCTGAAAACCAAGTAGGTTCCTAAATGTGCCATGAGAGTCTAAAGCTGGGTTTGGGGGCTGGCTGGGGGGGCATTTCTAAAACCTCCCCAGACTTTACCACGTCTTTATTTTATTTTTTTTTTAATTCATCTTAGTTATTCTCAAGTCTATCTTAAAACAGGTTGTTTCAAAATCTCTGCTTCATCTTCGGCTTTCTGTGAAAATCCAGCTGTTCCCCGTTTGAAGTGGAAGAAAAGCCTCATCTCTTGCTTTGCAGCAGCGTTAAAAGGGGGGAAAAAAAAAAAGAAAAAAGCTTTTGGGGCAAATCTGTGCCTGGAAAGCCCCACACCCTACCACTGAAGGATGCTGTTCCCTGGGGAGCCATGGGGATGGGACTTGCCAGTTTCGCAGCAGGGTCGTGGACAGCACCGGCAGCGCCGCCCCGGCTCTTCCCCGGGCAGCAGGAAGCAGGAGCATCCCCACCCTGGGGCTTCGGGGGATGAGCAATGGCATGGCTCACCCCAAAAGGAGCTGGAGCCCCAGGGTGCGCGCTCTTGCCCATCTGCCTTCGGGTTAGATGCTGCTTTTGCATCTAAAAAAGGATTCAAGGAATTTGGGCTCCCTGGGAGGGAGGGGTGAGCTGGCTGGGGAGGAAGCTGGCAATTATGCTGGTGCTGAGCACCTCTCCTTCACTGTGATAACCTAATCAAGTCCTTAGAATAAGGACTTTAGCCCAGGGTAAAATAACGGTGATGACATCCCTTAAGCACAGGGATTTTTTTTTTTGTCTTTTAATTGCCAGCTGGATAAAGATGAGTTGTGGCAAGGTCTCTGGCGAAGGACCACCTTTCAGAGCAGCCCTGCATGGGCCCGTGCTGCGCCTCTCTCCCTCCTAGTTGAAAAGCGAGGTGCGATAATCCCTTAAGCATTTAATTACAGCTGCCAGGGCTGGAGGAAACCATCCCCTGCCCCGTTTGCATCAGCCTGGACCCACAGCAGGTGCGTGGCGGCAATCCTGCGAGGGTTGTGTCCCACGGGCTCTGTCTCCCACAGCCGGGCCGTCTCGGGGATCCCCACAGCTCCCCGTGCGCCGTGCCCCTGCCCTCTGCTGCCACGGCAAGGCTTGGCTCTGGCAGGCTTGTTTTTCTAGCACAGCAAGTCCGCCTAAAATACCTAGGTGGGGCCCAACATGGCTAATGGCCTTCCCAGGGACGGCTAATGGCCTTCCCAAGGGACAGAGCCAGCAACCAGCCCTCAGGAGCGATAGGCACCCCCAGTGCCGGAGGGGGGTGGGGGGGGAATCCCCCACCATGGCCTCAAGGGGGTGGGGAGGAGAGCGGAGGGCTGGATTTCAGGGCCATGTCCACCCCGGCGGTGCCCGGCTGTGCCCTGGGGCGCTGGGCAACGGGCACCTTCCGCCCCGGAGCCAGTGACGGGGGGGTGTGTGCGTGAGCAACGGCACGGCCAGGCTGGCGGGGAGGCTGTGGCCTGGCACGGGGGCCGCCGGGGATGGAGGCCTCCTTTTTCTGGGGTGGAGGAGCTGGATTTTGGGGCCTCGTTGGGTATCCTTGTTGCGCATCCCTGGCAGGGTTGGGGCGATGGCAGACGGGTCTCCGGGGTCCCCGTTGTGTGGTGTGTCCCGGCAGGCGCTGCCCGGTGACGCTGGCTGACATCAGGGCGTCCGACCCGGGTGCTGCCCTCAGGCCAAGGGTTCCCCTCAGGGATGACTGTCATGGCAGCACTGCGGGTTTCGGCCCTGAATCAGCCGCCTTCACCTTCCCTCGCTTTATCAGAATTTTATCATTTTATGCTCTCGGTCCCCTGGCGGGAGGGCAGAG
>VZSZ01007530.1:23196-34741 GCA_013398815.1 Ibidorhyncha struthersii
AGAAGACTGAGGGGGGATCTTATCAATGCTTATCAATACTCAAAGGGAGGTGCCAGGGGGATGGGAACAGTCTGTTTTCAGTGGTGCCCAGTGACAGCACAAGAGGGAACGGGCACAAAGTTGACCATAGGCAGTTCCATCTAAACATGAGGAGGAACTTCTTTGCTGTGCGGGTGGCAGAGCAGTGGCACAGGCTGCCCAGAGAGGGGGGGGAGACTCCCACTCTGGAGCCATTCCAACCCCGCCTGGACGCCGTCCTGTGCCACTGCTGGAGGTCCCCCTGCTCTGGTAGGGGGTGGCACTGGGGGAGCTCCAGAGGGCCCTTCCGACCCCCACCAGTCTGGGATTCGGTGAAGGAAGTGGTTTTTCTTGGGGCACGGAGAGTCTATCTCTGTACTTGCAAAGCTGCTGAAGTCTTTGGGTGTAACCATCTCTAAATAACAGATGATTTGTAAATGGGAGGCTAATGAGAGGGAAGGAGAGGATGCCTCAGCTCGTTTGAAGTATTTGATTACGCAGTAGGGTGTAGTGTGGCCAGGTTAGCCCAGGCATCGCTCCTAATGAAGGACCTGCAGAGCAGTCGTTTGCAAAAATACCTGCAGTATTTGAAAGCAGAGAAGCTGTGACTGGTGTAATGCTGCTGTAATTCTTCAAAGGACTCCGCAGGAGCAAAACCCACTGAGAAATGACGTGAATCAGGAAGCAAAGAGGGAGTCCCTCAGCTGGGAGGATAGTTATTTGTTTATTTTACCTAAACCAGAGGCTTTTGCTTTTGTCTTTGCAATGTATTCATTCTGCCTGCGCTCTTTCATGTGTTCGCTAGTCTTGTTCTCTGGTTAATTTACATCCTGCTCTTGTGTTTTCGCTGTTTTGCTTGGAAAAACAAATCAGTAATAATTAACAAAGGTAAATTAGAACTTCCTTCTCCTTCCTGTCTTTCTTACTTGCCAGCTAATGTCATCAACTGAAAATGAATTTGCTAAAAATACAATTTTCCCACAAAATAATCCTTTTATGTGAGAGAGAGCATTTGATCCTGGCCCAGGAGGTCTTTGGCTTTTTTTTGGGCTTTGACCAAAAGCATCAGCGAGTACATTCCAGCAGCAGTCCCTCAGGAGTATATTCACTTCAGCCCTCTGACTTGGATAACCTCTGGTTTGTCACTAGGTTGGTACGAAAAAAGCCGTTTCCTGAAAGCAGGCTGAGAAGAGGAGTCTTTGGTTGATAGGTCTAGTTGTCTTTTTTTTTTTTTTTTTTTTTTAAGAAAAAAAAAATCAATATGAGCAACCAGGGCTGGAGGGACATGTTGTGGGCAGTAAGTGCCTTCACAGCAGGTAAATGGTGAATCCGTGTCGGAGTGCCGCTGGCTCTCTAGAGAGCCTTTTTGTCATTCAGGAATACATGGCCATAATTCAAAGAGCGGTTGCTAAAAAACCCCTGAACTACCGGTAAGCATTTCACAAGCACTAGTCCTGTTAGGCACTGAGAAATTTAGGCTGGTTTTCAAAATACTAAACGAGCCATCAGACCCAAGAGGAGTGAAAAAATCTGTTGAGCCTTATGGAAGAATCTTAACCGTTTGGGTTTTTCCCCCGCCAAGGCTGCCGTTTGCCAGCCTGAAAAGCGTCGCTGTTAAATGCGGGCAGTGATGGGCGACGCTGAAAGAAGAGTATCTGAGGAGGGGATATCGTCACTTCAACCTCAGCTGACTTTGCTGGGGCAGCCCGCGCGGTCCTTGCTCCGAGCAGGACGGCAGCTCGCGGTGCCCGGGCAGGACCCGCTCCCGCACGCTGGCGTTCTCCCTCCTGCTCTCCCTCCGGGCAGCGCGTTGCGGGAACTACTCCTGACCCACATTTGCTCAGCGTGGGCATATCTGAATTTCAGTTTTGCATCGTGTCTCTTCAGTGCCTTTTTAGGACAAATCTGCTTTAAGTCTTAGTAGCTCTTACCTGCTAAAGGAATGCGCTTTATTCCCTAATTACAGCTAATAGCTTTTATTTTATAAAAGTTATTATAAAAAAAACTTAGGAAAAAACCCAACCCTAAACATTCCTTTTCCCTTAACTGTCTCTTTCTAAGCATTCGTAACCTTACACTTCTTTTGTTAACTTCTGTTTCATTTTTCTGTAGGTTTTCACACTGGCTGAGAGTCTGGGAGGATACGAAAGCCTAGCAGAGCATCCGTAAGTCATTCTTCATCTTAAAAGTCTAAAAAAGCTGGAGAGTAACAAAACAAGTTTGCTCTATTTTACTGGGACTTCTAAAACTTTCCAGTACACCAACCTAAGAGACTTTGTATATTGTTGAGATTCAAGGATCGTATGTTGTACAGCACAAAACCCAGTGGCTGCTCCAGAACTGGGACTTTTGTCAGTATAAGAATGCAACGATGAAAGAATTTCCAGGCTTCCTTGTTTTAACTGGGAGAACGAGCCGCACTATGTTGCTGTGATAACAAATCCAAGGAATCAGGGTGTATTTGAGTAAGTAGCGTTGGGCAGGTTTGGCCACGCTGTTGAGGATGGAGGTCTGCCCTTCTCCCTGCTCACACAAGAGGGCACGTTCAGGCCGCGACACCGAGCTGCATCTCTCCATGCCAGGTGAATTTTCTGGGGATTTTACTAATACTTAGTTGCCCCAGTCTAGGTTAAACGGCTAAAAATGGGATTTCTATGGAATTAGGTTATTTTACTTAAATCCAATTTGCTTTTCAAAAATATACATGGAAAGTTATGACTAAACTTACATACTAAAGCATTTCAGTTGCTCATTTTAGAATAGCAGCAAATCTTAAAACACTCAAGCGGTTGACAGGTGATTGCTAACTGGGGGGTGTCAGTGACTGAGCATCTGGGGGAAATAGCATCTTACCAGTATCTTCCGTAGCTGGAGAGAATGAACTCTTCGGTGTAAGTGGTACAGTTTGACAAGTGATCTGAGAAAACAGAGGTTTAAACAAAAATCTGGAGTTTTTATACTGGAGATTGTATGCTATAACTGTTTCTCCACGTGCTTAAAGTAAAGCTTTTAGATTTTTTTTTTTTTTTTTTAGATTTCTTCTGAAAAATAGTATCCGGAAGGAAGAGGAGTAGGAGGGTTTTTTTTCCTCCTTTTTCATTTTCAGATTGTTAAGTATCACTTCTTATTCGTCATTTGTAGCTTGGAAATACTGTTTTGAAACGCTGGGAGATGCAAGTCACTGACTCGGCAGTTGGCATAATTTACAGTAACTGGTGATAGGATCTCTTTCCGTCTGTGGGTTAACCAGCTGGTGGCACACAAAAGGTGTAAAGTTCTTGTGGAATTTCAGGGGATGCTGGCAGGAAACCGATTTGTTTCATCTGTACCGATAAAAGTATACACTTCTTAGAAAAAAGGCTATTTTTTTTTTCCTTCAGGGCCATCATGACTCACTCTTCGGTGCCTAAAGAAGACAGAGAAGCTCTTGGAATCAGCGATACATTAATTCGCCTGTCGGTTGGTTTGGAAGACGAAGAAGATTTACTGGAAGACATGGACCAAGCTCTGAAAGCTGCGGTAAGTGGGTCGTTACCTTAGTGCCTTCACTCTAAAAATAATCTCCCCTTCGGTCCTCTGCCTTTTGCACTACACCGTCTGCAGGTAATTCTTACCTCACTTAATTTTTAAGCTACTCGTAAGCGTACCTTGCAGAGTGTGTGCAGGGTTGTTGCGTTTCTCTGTGCAGTGAGGTTTACAGTCCTTGTCAGTCACCATTTGAATTGCCAAAGGTTCCAACTCAGCAGACGGGAAGTCCGTGGTGTCTGAGCACCGGGGATAGCCGCTCAAGTCGGGCTGTGGGGGGACTCTCATACAGGCGTCGAAGCGCTGAGTGTGTGCTTCAGATTTTATATGTTGTAGTTTTAGAGAGGGTTGAGATACATTAAGGAGCTTCAAGAAAAGAGCTTCTCTAGACAGTCAGTCCAGTGTTTGAGTAATGCTGTTCCGTCTATAAGCACTACTTCTACTCCTCTACCCAAAGTTCTGTATTTCAGCGTGAGCTGGCAATGTGCGCTGGCAGCCCGGAACGCCACCGGCACCCCGGGCTGCATCCCCAGCAGCGTGGCCAGCAGGGCGAGGGGGGGATTGTGCCCCTCTGCTGCGCTCGGGGGAGACCCCCCTGCAGTGCTGCCTCCAGCTCGGGGGGTCCCAACAGCAGAAGGACACGGAGCTGTTGGAGCGGGGCCAGAGGAGGCCCCGGAGATGCTGGGAGGGCTGGAGCCCCTCTGCTGGGAGGGCAGGCTGGGAGAGTTGGGGGGGTTCAGCCTGGAGAGGAGAAGGCTCCGGGGAGACCTCAGAGCCCCTTCCAGTGCCTAAAGGGGCTCCAGGAGAGCTGGGGAGGGACTCTGGATCAGGGAGGGGAGCCATGGGACGAGGGGGAACACTTTTAAACTGGAAGAGGGGAGATTTAGACTAGATATAAGGAAGAAACGTTTTACAATGAGGGTGGTGAGCCCCTGGCGCAGGTTGCCCTGAGAAGCTGTGGCTGCCCCATCCCTGGAGGTGTTCAAGGCCAGGTTGGACGGGGCTGGGAGCAACCTGGGCTGGGGGGAGGTGTCCCTGCCCAGGGCAGGGGGGGGAACAAGACGGTCTTCAAGGTCGCTTCCAACCCAAACCATTCTGTGATGCTGTGATTTCAGACAGTAGATAAAAATTGTTCTTTACATGTGGTAATTAACGCAATGCCATATTGTGTCTTCTGAAGGCAGGTTTGCTAAAATACATGAGGTCTCTAAGTGTTTGTGTGTAAATATACACACATGCGTACGTGCAGGGGAGAGGCTGGTTACATGTGTATTGGCTTTTGGTCCTGCACAGCTTTGTGCTATGCTTCGGATCTGCTAATGCTGTGACTGAAGGAGTAACGGGGGGTTTTGCAAGCTTTCTTTTTTACACACACCCCACCCCCACCCCCCTTTTATTTTTTTTGTCCTGGGAGGTATTAGTCATATCTGAAAAATATGAAGTGTGGGCACTTGACTTTGAATTGGTACATCAGTCTGATGGATCTCCTTTGGGAGCTGCAGACTTGCAGTTTGATGTGCCAGTATTTCATTGCAGAATGCTCTGTGTCGTACTGTACTTAGTATTTATCACGCTGCGACTTATCCAAGGCATTGCCAATGTCTTTGGTTTCTGCAATTGCAGATAACTTGTTAGCTGGGTTTCCCAGGTGATTCTAGGAAGCAGATCACGTCGTGTGAAAGGTCCGTTCTTTTTTTCCAGAAGGAGGTCCCTGACCTTCGGGGTTGCCAGAGAATTCTTTTTGACGTGAAATCTCGTGGCAGCTTTAGATCTGAGTGTGTGAGCAAGGCATGTAGATGCCTCAAGCCTACGCAGACGCTCGGCCTCAACCTCTAATTTTGCCTGTTCTCCAGAGCTTCAACGGAAGGCTAAAATCTTTCCAACCTTCATAAGCATAATTATGTGTTGGGGAGAGGAAGGAGAATTTCCTCCTGATCCTGGCGGGCAACAAACAGAGCCTGGAGGTATGGGATGGTGGCGAGCAAAGCGCCGGCCAGGCCTTGCAGATGGCCTCGGAGATCTCAGGATACCCATTGCTGGAGGGATGTGTGCTGCATCTTTGGTTCTTGTTGCAATCTTAGTTTTTGTTCTCAGAGACTGCCACCTACTGTCATGCAAACCCACCCATAAAATTGGTTATTCTGTCTTTACAACTTCAGGTTCCGTTCCAAGTATCCTGTTTGCCTTGGGTAGAACTTCACTCTTGGAAAGGCAAAACCTTTGACTTAAAAAAATCTAAATGTACTCCGAGTCTGTTTATATCCGCTTGAGCACACGGTGCTCCCACGCAGGCAGATGTAGGTGTTGGGCATGTCGCTGCCAGGCAGTGAAAGCATTTTGTCAGGGCAGCACGGTCTCTGCCACGCCGTGGGATGGGCGAGGGGGTGAAGAGAAGGGGACGACCCAAGGACTGCAGCACGGCACATGCTTAAGAGGGGCTTCAGCAAGTATTGGAATAAGGTTTAATAAATATCCACACTAAAAAAGCACGAGTTTCCTTCTTCCCTTCTCCCAACTTGTATTTTCGTCCTGCAGGAGCACCGCAACTCATTGGTTCGTCTGTTTGTTTTCTTGGGAATTCTACAGATTTGGTGGCTCCTCAGTAGTCCTTGCAACGCTGAGGACAGAGTTGATGGTCTTTGGTGGACCTTGAGTCGGCTCCAAGTCAATGGCTGAGGCAGAACGAGGTTCAGCACTACCTTATTCCCCTCTGGCACATCTGCATCCCTGCAGGCATCTACACCCCCCGAAAGAATTAAAAAATAAAGGTGTTTGGAGTAGTTTTGTGTGTGTGAGAGAACATGGTGGTATTGGTGGGTAAAGCATAAACTAGAGTCCTGCAGCAATTGTAGATGTAGTTTGATGTTCTGTACGGACAGGAAATTTTTGTCCGTTTTTCTCTCTCTTTTATTTGGTGATAGGGAGAATTAGCAACAGTAACTGGATGTATTTCTATGTGCCAGCACAGAGCATGAAGATAATCTAATGCTAAAATGTATCTTATTTATGAAAAGAAAAAAAAAAAAAGCGTGTGGTTGATGTAGGTGCATAGCGTAATCATCTCTCACTCTTCCTTCTCATTGCAGTTTGCGGACCATAAGGTTTGACGTTTGAAGCCGGAACCTGGAACTGAACGATGAAACGCGTAAAGAAGATGACACGGAAAGCCAAATTGCTGATGATTTGCCTTTGATTTGCTTTTGAGAATTGAAATCTGTTCAATCTGATGCTGGATTCCCGGGGCGTTCTGGCTGTGTGCCGTTGCGTCTCTCCTGCCGCTGCCTGGTGGCCCGTGCCCCACGGCGCGCAGCCTGTGCTCTCCGCTGGGGCCGTTCCTCTTCTCTTGGAATCCTTTGCCTTTGGGATTTATGGAGTCAGTAAGCTGTGTTTGCGAGCAGCTGTGATGCACGCTCAGGAATATGATCCCCCTTCTCTCGGTGGAGATCAGTGTTTCTCGTTGGTGGCGCTAGTGCTGCGGGGGTGTTGGCTCAAAACGGTTGGTTTCTGTTACTGCTCTTTAGGATGCACAGTTAATTTTTCTCATCTCTTCTCATCCAACAGCCCAACTTAAAAACTTGATTTAGATTTTTCTTTTTTTTTTTTTTTTAAATTAGGCTGGAAATATGGTTAAATGCTCTTTCCCCTGTTGCTATTTTATGGAGTATTGAAAATGAAGTGAAATCCAATACCTGGTAAACAGTAGTAGATTTCTACAGAGGATTCTTTCCCTCTTTAAAAAAAATAATCATGTAATGTTAATTGTGCTAATGATCTGGTTTATGTTTGGAATAGGAATCATTTTAATTAAAACATGCTTTGAATTTCCCTGATGTGTTACTTGTTTTGATGTTCGTGTATACTACTTACATTCAAAATTGGGTGATAAAATGGTGCCGGATTTGTTTAAATTTTCCTATAGGAAAATGACGCCATTGATGGTTTTACTTTTGTCAAGAAAAAAAAGGTAGAAATTCTAATGTATAACAATTTCTCGTGCAAATTGTGATATTCAGGCAAGGAATATCCAGGCGCCTCTGGGCGCTGCTTGCGTGGGGTTTGTGGTGGGGGCTGCCTGCGGCGCCCGGCGAGGTGGCATCTCCTCCGGGCAGACCCTCCTGCCCCTTCCCACCGCCGCTGAAGAACCCCCAAAACAGGCCCAAGTGCTGCAGTACTTGTCACAAGACTGACTACGCAGATCTTCTGTGGTAAAAACATTTAGTTTTCCCAAACTAAATGAAAATTAGACTTTCTGGGGGTGTCTTTTTGGTTTTGTTTCTTTCTCAGGTTGAGAGCCAACGTGAGGTGCGAGCGCAGAAGCTTTCACTCGCCTGATGGTTGAAAGCTGCCTGAGATCATGGTCCAGAGCGCCCTAACGAGCGTGCAGCTGAGACGAGGGGGCTGTTGCACCTGGCTGCCAGGACCCCCGGTGTACCCGAGCAGGGACAACACATCTGCCCTTGCTGTAGTAGAATCGAGCCCTCAGGGTTCTGCACGGCCCGGGCAGGGGCTGAGCGTTGGATGGCAACGATCTGGCCCTCAGAGGGGTTCTTCTGAGTCATTCGTGGTTAGTCAGTCTGTGAGATCAGTGAAACCTTCTCTGGCAGGGGGGCTGGACTAGATTTCTGCCTCCAGCTCTGGAGCCCCCAACATAGGAGAGACACGGACCTGTCGGAGCGGGGCCAGAGGAGGCCCCCGAGATGCTGGGAGGGCTGGAGCCCCTCTGCTGGGAGGACAGGCTGGGAGAGTTGGGGGGGGGCAGCCTGGAGAAGAGAAGGCTCCGGGGAGACCTCAGAGCCCCTTCCAGTGCCTAAAGGGGCTCCAGGAGAGCTGGGGAGGGACTCTGGATCAGGGAGGGAAGCCATGGGATGAGGGGGAATGGTTTTAAACTGGAAGAGGGGAGATTTAGATGAGATCTGAGGAAGAAATTGTTGGCTGTGCGGGCGGTGAGCCCCTGGCGCAGGTTGCCCCGAGAAGCTGTGGCTGCCCCATCCCTGGAGGTGTTCAAGGCCAGGTTGGACGGGGCTGGGAGCAACCTGGGCTGGGGGGAGGTGTCCCTGCCCAGGGCAGGGGTGGGACTGGATGGTCTTTAAGATCCCTTGTGACCTAAACCATTCTGTGATTTAAATAGGGCAAGACTCCTATTTGTTGTAATTAAAATTAAGACTGTGCTTGCCATACCAGGTCAATACCTCGTTTTGGTGAGAAGTACAGAGTACAAAGACAATCCTATCAACCTGTCGAGACGCTGTGCCTTCTGAGCAGTGAACAGTTACGTATATTGACACACAAACAGAGTAGTTTTCATTATCTAGAATGATTAAATCCTGGGAAAACTGAGATGAAGGTATGCATAGCCAACAAACACCTCATTTACTTATTTGCATTGCCAAGTATATCATAAAAGCATGCGTGAAATGAGTAAGATGTAAGAGGGTGTAGGTGGTATGAAAAATGAGGAGCTCGTGTTATTTTTTGAAAAGCCCACAGCTGGTGATGAAGGCATTGTGGTTGCATCGTGTGAGCTAGCAACTCTCCCTGCTCTAGTGAAAACCCTCTTCTCTTCCATGTTAATCCCTCCCTTAAATTTTCATGTGTGTTGTTACAGTGTTTCTTGACTAAATATCTGATTTAATTTCTACATTCCCAGTCTGGATGGTTTTTGTAGTGTCTCCACTAACACGGACGTAATGAGCGATGAACGTGGGCGGTTTTAGAAAGAATAACCCGGAGAGGAAGGTGTGCCTGCATCCGCGAGGAACTGATGGGGAGACGTGAATGTCCCGGGGACCGCGCGCACCCTTAGGTGGCAGTGCCGGGCTGGAAACCCCAAAGTGCCGCCTTGCGCAGGGCGAAGCAGTAAAAGGTGAGCGGCTTGCATTTTTCCCCTTCTTGGGAGATGAGGAACCAGAAGTCTTTTTTTTTTCCATCGTTATTCTTTATTCGTCTGAATATCCTGGATCAGTGTTTCCAAATTAGATCACAAATGTTGAAATAAGATTGTGGTGAAATGAGGAACGCGGGAGCCGCCACACCGCAGCGGTGGCTGTGCGGAGAGGGGACAGCCGAGCCCCAGGGGGCTGAGCTCTAGGGCAGGGCCATGGAGAGGATGAGAAATCAACACCAACCAGTCCCGGGGCAGGGAGCAGTGGTGGGGATGGCATGGGTCTTGCCATCCCGATACGACTGGCGGTCTTGATGTGGCTTGTTTTAGTGGACCAGAGGCTGAGATGGCCCCTTCCAGCCTTGCTCCAGCTCAGGAAGTATTTATCTTCTTGCAGTCAAGTCAAGTTTGAAGTGTTGCTATGTAAAACAGCTTTACAATCGGGATACCCTTCCTTCTGCTGAGGTTTTCCTAGGTCTAGTGCTCTGCTAACCACAGCTGCTGACTTCCCATGGACCGCTTGTGAGGTTCATCCTCTGAAGAGCTACGATTTGAGGGTTGGGGAGATGGGCTTCTGTGCCCTGCCAGAGCCGCCGTCCTCTCTGCAGCTTGTGGCAGGGCCCGTAAGGTTGCTGGGTGCTGTGTGCAACAGTGTGGTTTAGTTTTTCTTGTTCCTCAAAAATGTTGGTTCCTGGTTAACACCATGTCAGCAGTAAAAGCCCATCCCTAGAGTCTCTCACATCCTAGAAAAACATATATAACTGCGCAGCCACTGCGTTGTGCGATGAGCTCCAGGTCCTGGGGTGGGAACAGTTGGTCTTTGGCTCCTTGCAAAGGGACACGAGTGTCTGGTTTCTATCAGAAGAATATCTACCGTGAAATGAATAGCTTATGTGTTTCCTAGTCCTTCGGCTGCTGCCTTCTGCAGGCTTGAATTTGCTCTGCGCCGTTTATTTGGGGAAAGGACAGATGAAACTGCCAGCAGCTAAAGTCTCAATGAATTTTTCAATGATTTTCTTAACACACCCATTATCAGCCTGAAGTTGGCTATAAGGTTGTCCTCCCCCTGACTGGGGGCTGGCCTCAACGTTGGACCTGCTGGGAACTGGTCTCCTTATGTGGAGGGGTTGAAGTGAATGGTAGGAGAATGCAACAAGCTGATTATACATCAGATCAGGAGATAACCCTTTGGGATCTTCTCTAAATATCCCTTCTTTCTATGACTTTCCTGGAGTCATCCCGTCTGCCCCCTCGCGCGGACTGACTCCAGATCCATCACGCATTTCACAGACCACATTCTTTCTGAAGTTAAAAGGGCGCGTTTCATCCTTTCATTAGATTTTGCAGATGTGGCTTCAGATTGCATTACACTTCAAGGGGAATTTCTTTTTTATGTTGAGGCCCAGATCACACTTGTATTGAATAAAGATTACATTTGTTCCCTGGAAAATAATTGTATAGCGCTGAGCCTAGAAATAAGACCCATTAAACCATGTCTGTTTCGAGAAGCCGCATCCTCCATAGTGGCCGAATGGTCTTCGGGGAAAAGTGGAGGTGCTGCGGTGCGGCAGCTCCTGCGAAACATCCAGCCCGGTCTTGCAGGTCCGGTCCTTGCCCCGTCCGTTGGACATGCTGCGAACCTGCATGGTGGGGGACACCAACAGCAAAACGGTCCTGGTCCTCGCACTGGTGGGAGTGGGTGTCTTGGGAGTATGTGAGAGCAGAGCTGGATTTTGGCACTAAATCTCCAGAGCCCCCGCCCTGCCGGCTGCGAGGGGGGTTCTGCTGGAAAAAGCTAAATTCTGAATCATGACTGCTTCGGTTTTGCGGCAAGTGATGTTCCTGCCTCGCTGGCGGTGGGGCTGTGCCCACCTTCCCCAGTGGGGCACATCTCGTTCACTCTTCCCTGGGCTGGGCTATAGGAGTTAGTGGCCTGTGCTGAAATAAAGTGCCACCTGTGTGACTTCTCCTGAAAAAACTGGGACTAGAATGTCATCTTAAGCTGTGTACAAGAGTGATCCCCATCCAGCTGTTTTCTGACTTTTTTTTTACCATCCTTGAATCATAGAATGGTTTGGGTTGGAAGGGACCCTTAAAGCTCACCCAGTCCCACCCCCTGCC
>VZSZ01007530.1:34991-55649 GCA_013398815.1 Ibidorhyncha struthersii
ACAGCTCCGTGTCCTTCTGCTGTTGGGACCCCCCGAGCTGGAGGCAGCACTGCAGGGGGGTCTCCCCCGAGCGCAGCAGAGGGGCACAATCCCCCCCCTCGCCCTGCTGGCCACGCTGCTGGGGATGCAGCCCGGGGTGCGGGGGGCTTTCTGACCTCCTGAAGGAGAGGAGGTGCTGCTCTTCCCGTACCAACTAACTGCCTTGCACTGAAGGTAGACATGGCTGTGAAACCCCCTCCACAGTCAGGAAAGGGGTTTGGGGAAGGGAACGTGTGGGGATCTCCATCCCGAATCACCCGTGGAGAGCGCCAGGAGCAGCCAGGGCACACAGCATGGCACCGGGCGAACAGTGCCGTCCTCTGTGGGAGGCTTTGGGACCTTCGCCCCTCGTACCCGCAGAGAGGTGGCGCCCGGCTCCCGGCCCCAGTGTTACAAATGGCAGCAAGGGCAGGAGTCAGCACCTCCCGCGCTCTCTCCCAGCCTCAGATTCCCCTAACTTGAGCTTTTTTTGGCATATATCAGCTGCAGTCACAACCGTGTGATGAAGGGCTTTTCTGTTTTCCAGCCGTAGCACAGCCAAGAGCCGCACCACATTAGTCAGAATAGTTCTTAGAAACTTCCAGCTTTTACTTACAGGAAAGTTGCAGTAATTGAAATCCGCTATTTGTCATAATTATATAAACTTGTATATCTAGAAAATGTCAAGTGATACTGTGCATACTTTCCATTTCGGTGGAGACACGGGCCCATTTTGCAGATGTGCAGACTGGCTCCTGCTGTCACCACTGACCCTGAACACAGAAATACGAAGCTGCTTTATCTCCTCCTGCTGCTGTAGGTCCGCGTTGGAGCGGAGCTGGGAAATGGCAGCTCAGTATCCTGCGTATTTATGGACTTAGTGGCCTCAAAGGCATTAACTCCAGCAAAGCGGATGCACTTTGTGTCGGTGCAGCTTCTTAACCATTGCAGGCATGTCTTTGTGAGACGCTAAAATGAGTTTGAGCCTGATAAGTGCTTCATAATTTTTTTTTATCTGCTGTTGTGTGCAGTAGCTGACTTACAAATGCAATTTTTGTTCCTCCCTTTTATTGTCCTCCATTAGGAAAATACGGATTCTCTCGTGTCTTGCTGCAAAGCCAGGTGTTGGAACGTGGAAACGGAGCTGCGGCTCTTGCCCCGCCAGCCTCGCCGTGGCCAAACCCAGCTCCGGGTCCCCGGAGTTTCCCTCTGCCCAACTCCTGCGGCAGCGGTGAGACCTTCCCGGTCTCCGCAGACCCCCGGAGTTGTGCCGGGCAGTTCCTGGGGTTGCATCCACATCCCCACCCCACCAGCTAGTGATCGGGATGTCGCAGTAGGGATTGAAAGTTTTTTCTCCCAAAGTTTTCATTCTTTGTTTCTAGCTCTACAAGCAACCATGAAAATTTATTTTTTCCTCTATTGCATAACGCATTTTTCACCTATTATATCACCTTCCAGCCCACGTTTCCTCCCCGGGCACTGACCTGTGCAGGTGTTTGCCCAGCGTCCGGCGCTGCTGTCCCCGCGCTTGGCCACCGAGGACATCCCCTGGGCTCTCATCCCCTCCTGCCTGGCTCGGCTCCTGAGCAGGGAGCTCCCCCGCCGTGGGTGTACCCTCGTCCTGGCTCTTCATCTCCTGCCTGAGAGCGCCGCTTCCTCCCTGCCAGCGTCTTTTAACAGAAACGCCAACTTTCTTGGTCAAAGTCTTCTGGTTTGGATTGGGGCTGTCGAGGCATCACCAAGGACAGGAGCGGAAAGAGAGGGAAAAAGTCGATGAAAACAGGGATGTGTTGAGCCTGGCATGGTTCTCTGAAAGAAGTTTGGTGACTCGGGGCTTTTTCTGTCCCCGCGGTGTGGGAGCAGACGCCTGCCCCTCCGCCGCTGCCCCCACACCANGGGCGAGCGATGCTCTTGCATCTCCGATGTGTGTTGCAGAGATGGAAAGAAGAACGTTTGTGGGTTTTTTTTCCGAAACAGAGAAGAGACTTAAGCTCGGGGACTCCTGGCTCGCCGGGACCCCGCAGTGCCGACCCCTCTCCCAGCCGTGCGTGAGAAATGAACCCCAGTGCATCTCTCCACTGTGCAGGTCGCACACAGCCAAAGGTGGCGCATCCTTGCGGCGCAGTCCTGCCATTGACTGAAAGAAAAAAAAAATCCAATTAGCAACACTTATTACTTGAGACTACTTGATCTACTGACAATGAAAATTCATTTGCCGATCGATGCGCAGTACTTGAGAGGCTGAATACGAATTAATGGCTATAGATATTGATATCTTTTAAAAATCACGAAGCATTCTGCAATCATTTCCTATCTTTTAATTAGGTTGGTCAACAGAAATTTCAGGTCCATTTCTTGCATGTGGAATGCTGAGCAAGCCGCTCTTGAAAAGCCTAAAAATCGTAAGTCTACATAAGTGTTTAGAATTAATGAAGAAACTGGACGCATGGCTAGAATTTCACCTCTATCTTGACTAAATACCAAGGTCATTTGGGATGAATAAATTAAGTTGGAACAGCTTTTTAGTTGGGTGCGACAAGTGGGAGAACTTGAAGCTGCCCTAATGCGGAGGTGGGCACAAACATGTCTCATTTTTCTCCACTGTCCCTAGGGAACGCTGTGCTAATTTTTGGGATGGAACTAAAAAAATTCATTTTCCCCTACTTTTCTGACTGGTGCTAAAATGGGCTGCTGTGGGCAGATCCCCCCGTGCCCGTGCTCCCCTCCTGGGTCGTCATCCTCTCAGTGGATGTCCTCATCCATCATTTGTGGATGTCCTCATCCCCAGACCCCCTACCGGACCCGGCCCGGGGTAGCAAGGACGCTGACGGTGCGACTCCTCGGAGGCTGTGAGAAGGTTTGTCAGGGCACCACCAGGACGTGTGTCTCAGGTAACGGTCCAGCTTCAACGCAGCGCTGCATCGGCACACAATCAGTTCCTAAATTACCAGCCCTCCTTCATAGAAAATTCTGCTTTTTTCCTGATTTCCTGATCATCACTGCAATTATTAGAACCAGGCAACATTTATTTAAATGTATTTCTAAAGTATGCAGAAGTATTTGTTGGATGCCAAATCTGTGATTTTCAGAGGAATATCACCAATTCCCTGAGAAATTGGACACCTACATTTCTGAGGAAAGTCTGTAAATCCAAGACTAAACTGCATTTTACTCTTAGGAATGTGTTGCTGTTCCTAGTGGCAGTAATATGTATTCAAGATACAACAGTACGAAGTTCGGGTTGTCTTCCACACTCAAGACCAAATCCCATCTGGTTTCTTGGACATATATTTTTCTTCTTCAAGTAACTGTCCGTCATCAGTTCATTTAGATTTGCAAACTCCTCACTCTGGAGACCACTATATATAGCTGAGACGAACATGCTGGCAATAGCAACTTCTTTGTGAATTCATCCTTTGGCAGATGGGCTGGAAAGGATCCTCCGGGGTCCCGTATAAGGAGTGGGAATGTCCACCCTGCTCCGCAGCTCGCCGCCGTGATTTATAGCCCAGCTGTGAATCTCATTTAATGAGAAGTTCAGATCAGTTCCACCACCCGATCGCATGCAAAGCCTTTCATCACATATTTATTCGGTTTGAGTGTGTGAACTATTTGCACATCTCTCTCTCTGCCATCTGGGCATCTCTTCATCCCCCAGCCCTGCCGTGCCGCCGACCTGGGGGTAAGGCAGAGGGTCGGGGCAGGGGAGGGGACGGGACCTGGGCTTGGTCCTACCAAGACAGCGATGAACAGTCCGCATCTCAGCTGGGTCTCACAAATTCTCAGCGAGCGTGGGTATTTCTTGGCGCACCAGCAGCGCTCGGCGTCCTGCTTGAACCTGACCTTGACTTTGCCATTTCCAGCAGCTCAAGGCATGAAGCTGGAGCGTGATGGGGGCTGGACGTTCCGCTGGCAGGGCCGGGCTGGAGCCAATGGTCACCACAGCACCATGGTGGGCTGGAGCTGGAAACCCCACCCTTTGCACAAGTCCACTGCTTAAAATATTCTGCTTAATGGGATAGTGAAATGCTCCTAAAGAATTTTATGGTCTGATATCTGCGTTTCACAAACCACCGGACACACTATGGAAGAAGGTGGCCGAGCCCTTTAACAGGTTGCGCTTTCCCTTCTTTAGGCAATTTATTGCTTTGGACAAAATCAATTTTATCGGCAGTTCTATGGACTGCATTTCCTTTCCCAAGCCTGCGAGGTGCTCCTCTACCTGCTAGAAATCACAGTGACTGACTGCAATATGTTTTGGCAGAGTCTTCAAGCGGTCTGCGAGTCTGCACCTGCTGCTGGAGTGGGGCCACTGCATCAGTTTTTATATAGTTATATATATGTTTCACGCCAATGGACCTTCATCCAGATCAGCAGGAGAGGGGAACGGGGTGAGGCCACCGGTGCTGGTGCCATCGCAGAGTGTCTGCAGATGAAGTGGTTTCCTTCTCGTTGCGCTGCAGAGTTTGGGTAGGAAAGTTTACTAGTTAGTTTTTTCTTTTAATATTTGCATGTCTGCCTGTATTTCCAAGATGCCAGCTGTGTTCTCACCACGGCACGATTATTGACATCATAATTAATGACTCTGAAAGGCTTCATGTGTTTCACAAGAGCAATATGAGATCTGTGAAGAACGGAGCGAAATTCCATTTGAGTTGGGAATATTTCCCAAGAGAGCGTGTCACAAAGGCTCTAAGAATGAAGAAAATCTTTATATTTAGATTATGTTAATCATTTATCTCTTCTCCTCCTCTAGGCTTTCTTGAGAACTGATGAACGTAAAAGGAATTCTCTTCCTTGGACACATAGAGAAGAGCAGAAACAGATCAGTTCCAGCCACAAGTAATGTCTTCTGTTCCCAGGCTTCATTTCCGAATCGGTACTGCTGCTTTTGGTAAGTGATTTCATCCAAGCAGCAAGTTCACAGCTAGTTTCAGCAACATGTTAAAATGAGGAAGGGGGAAGTTTAGATTTAAAATTTAGAAAAACTACCATTTGAGATATCCAAACACGTATTTGTCTGTAGTGAGAAGTATCTCAGAAAGTCAAATTAAGAGGCTTCTGCTTGTAGGCAAAATAGAAAAGGCAGTGAACAGGAAAAGAAGCAAAGATAGAGAATAACGTAAGTAACAACAAAAGCAATCAGATATCCTAAATGCTAGAAATTTCCTTATATTCCAAATATTTGGCTTATTGGACTTTATTTTACCTTGTTGCTTTTGAGATGGGACATGGTCTGCTTGGACTCGTTTTATATTTCCTACAGGGCGTGTTCTGACCTGAGGTCTTTGGGAGGTTTGGCTTGGTGATAGTACCCCTTTACCTTCAGCGCTTCCACGAAATAACAACTGCAGGGTGAGTTCGTGCTGACCCAGGTCCAAGAGCCCGTCATTCTGGCTAGTTCTCTTTGCAGACCCTCCGGCACGGCCGTGTCGCTGCTGCCTCACACGTTGCAACCTCACATGAAAAATTAAGCTAATGAGCTTTGTGACTAACTCGGTTAAATCCCTTCTATTCTTTCATCTCTAAAATGTGCATTGCATTATTACTAAAATGCCTTCTGATTTGCTGAGCTCTCTTTGCAGCAAACGTGAAGGCACCTGCATCTTTCAGCATCAGGAGGTGCCTGTGCTTGTTCAGCATTTTCCTTCGGTGCAGCATTTCTTCTTGTCCTTCATCTCACATGTTTGCTTCCACAGGCAGGGGGGAGAAACTGATTCACCAATTTCCCCATGAGGATGACTGCCTTCCTAAAAAAATTTTTTTTTTTTTTAAGAAAACTTTAATTAGCAAAGTGAAGTCCACTGGAAAGCACTGTCCTCCTTTTCTCCATTCCTCCCTGTCTTCCTTCCAGAAATGTCTGAACTTGGAGAATTGTGCCGGTGTCTTTCCTCACACATGGGTTTTCGTTGGTGCTATTGCCTTTTCCAAAGGCTTATGTTGAAGTAGCTTCTGTTCCCAACATCAAATCTTACTTGAGGGCTTCAACACTGAAAATCACAGAATCATAGAATGGTTTGGGTTGGAAGGGACCCTGAAGACCACCCAGTCCCACCCCCCTGCCCTGGGCAGGGACTCCTCCCCCCAGCCCAGGGTGCTCCCAGCCCCGTCCAACCTGGCCTTGGACACCTCCAGGGATGGGGCAGCCACAGCTTCTCGGGGCAACCTGCGCCAGGGGCTCACCGCCCGCACAGCCAAGAATTTTGTCCCAGTATCTCATCTCAATCTTCCCTCTTCCAGTTTGAAGCCATTCCCCCTCGTCCTATCACTATGTGCCCTTGTAAAAGTCCCTCCCCAGCTCTCCTGGAGCCCCTTCAGGCACTGGAAGGGGCTCTGAGGTCTCCCCGGCTGAACCCCCCCAACTCTCCCAGCCTGTCCTCCCAGCAGAGGGGCTCCAGCCCTCGCAGCATCTCCGGGGCCTCCTCTGGCCCCGCTCCAACAGGTCCACATAATTCACTGAAGTTTTAGCTGAAGTCCTGTCTTTGTGAATGGCCCCAGTTCTGAATCAGCAGCATTGCTGCCTATGTCCAGCATGGATTTCTCTGAGCAGCTTCTCCTGAAGCTCTTTGAGGAGCTCCAGGCATGTCCCTGGCAGGAGTCCTTGTGTTTCCTAGCAACTGGTGCCACTGGAGCCCTACCCCGGCACCTCCAGCCCTTGAAGAAGCAAACCAGAAGATGAAGGACCATGAAGCACTTGGTTGGACTCAGTTCAACCTCAGCATTGCTTGGGAGAAAAGAGAAATCCGGACGCCCCTTGCTGGGAAAGGGGCTTTTCTGTCCCTGGCTGTGGACTGGGCTGGACTGGAGCTCCAGGATGCGGGTGGGCTACCTGGGAGGAGGAAGGCTTCTGCGCCTTGGTGGGTTTGGGGGCAGTTGGTGGACATACAGGGGGTCTGGGAGCACCACAAGCGGGAGTGAATTGAGTCCGGTCCATGTTGGGCACTGATGCCCTGCAGCACCAGCAGGTCCCCACCGGAGCTCGGTCCTGCGGGCAGCTTGCGCACCGCGCCTGTAATTTTCAGAGATACATTTCAGGTGGCAAAACTCACTGTTAATCTCTAATGCTGAAATACTTTTTTTATTTTTCTATTATATGTGAAAACCATACTGAAGTCTCTCTCTGGCTTGTTTTTTTTCTCCTTGGTAACAAATTTCTTGCCAACTTGGCCACTGGGCTCGGTATAATTAACGAAAACTCCCCCTGAGACTCAAAGAAACAAATGCCTCCATTTACGGAAAAGGTTAAATTCAATTTACTCCATATTAAATCCATTCTTCAAAGAAAAATCCAAACAAAACAATCGCGGGATTTTTAGCACAGACGACCGGTGCCGTGCATTTCGTATGTCCCCCCGTCCCCAGGGTTAGGGCAGCTCTCCACCTCCTTAGACATCTGCCACCGTCCCATCTGAGGACGGTGTTTGTCCAGCCGTACGTCTGTCCCTTGCAACAGGGAGCGTCGCCGGGCTGTTGGCAGCAGTGCCATCTGCTCTGATATTTTCCGCAGAGTGTTGTTCACAGGATCCACCCATGTATGGATGTGCCTGTGCCGGGAACCTGATAATGAGACGTGAGGGGACACACGGGAGGACGAGAGCTGGTTTCATCAATTATCTGCATTACTGTAAGTGGACAGGTACTATTTCATTACCTATTGAGAAATGAGTTTTATTGATCCTGTTAATAAAGGAGATGGGGCTTTCTATTAGGAGGCAGTGAAGCAGATAATGAGGCAGCAGCTCTCCTCTGCCCTCGGATATTCAGGTACACGGCTTTTTACCACCTTCTTGAGTGCTGATCCTTTTTGACGCTAAATTTCCCCCTTCAGAAAAGACACGAGCTTCATCTCATCAAACCCCGTCTCCTGCAATCTCCCTGCACATCGTGTGCTCTCATTTACCTCTCCGCCAGCGCAGCCGCCGCGGCAGAGCATCCTTTCTGCCTTTGAGGCTTGAACCAGAGCCCTTTAATTTGATGACCGCTGCGGGAGCTGATAAAGCTGGAGCCAGATTTAGTCCTCCCAGGGCTCCTGCGAGCAGCCCACCCCGTGTGGACTCAAGGGGCCTTTTGCAGTTGTATTTCAGAGCCGCTGAAACGTGAGGGTGGGTGGCCAGCCCGAGGGCGCGGGGGTTTCACGCCTCCTCAGCCCTTCTTTCCCTGAAATGTGGGGATCCCCCGCGGTGCAGCCTGTACAGGTCCCCTTTGCCTGTTCCCCTCTTTTCCTGACCCTATTTCCATCCCCCATGAGGTTTGGTAGCAACGGCAACTCCTGCTGAAGGGACCCCCCGACCCCCGGGGGACCTCCTGCTGCCAGCGGTGGGGGGGGCCAGTAGCAGGGTGGCCCCGTAGGGTGACGCGGGATGTGAGGGGCTCTGTTTGCAGGGACACCCCAGCACCGTGCCCTCCTTGCAGCGGGGGTAACCCCGACCCGAGCAGCAGCACCCCTCCTTGCTCGTCCGGGCTCTGCAGGAGCGGGCAGCTCTAACCCCTGACGGATGCTTAACGATGGCTCGGGACGGCAGCAGCAACAGCGGCTTAAGCAATGGGGTATTAAATCACTAATGAGGAGTGTGGCAGCCCGGCGAGCCTCCTCGGCTCATTGATTCAGGTGAGCGGCTCCGTAGGGCTCCGTGCATCCGAGGGATGGGGCCGCCCCATGGGAGGTGATGCTCTGGTCCATCAACCTGCAGCCGGCGCAGCTGGCGAACACCGGCGTGAGAAACGTGCCGCCAACGCTGCGGATGAAGCACATTTTCCAGTGAAATATAGGGAAGCCGGTGGCGGGCACCTCACCCAAGCCACGTTCGGGATCCTGTTTGCGAACCCCCCCTCCGCACTGGGGAAGGTCTGTGCAAATCTGGGCTCAGACTTGCTCCGGCAGACCGGGGCTCCGGGAGGGATTCGGCTGCTGTGGAGACGTGCCGGCTGCGCCGTCGGGCTTGGGTGGGTGCCACGAAGAGCCGCCAGCTGCAAGGTGCCCAGCTCACCCCAGGCACGCGGGCAACTCTTTGGGGTCATTCCAGTTGTGTTCAGTTCTCAGGCAATTCGTGGGATATTCCCGGGATATTTCCTCCTGAGAGCGGCGCTCATCATACTGCCAATAGCACGGTAAAAGGGAAGTGGCTGTTAAAAGATGAATATTTATTAGGTAGCTTATTATTTCTTTATTAAACACGCGTCTTAGGAAGCTTTGCTCCACCGATGGGTGAAAAGCTCTTTGTCCCGCGTGTGCTCTGGAGCCCGCACCCCGCTCCTGCGCCCCGTCCCAGCGACTCCTCCGCGGTGCCGCGGTGCCGAACGCAGTTTCCCCGCTCGCGCTGCGGTGGGGCCGGGTGGGAAAGCCCCGCTCCGCCTGCTCGGGGTGCCCTGCGGAAGACGGCTTTTCCCAGCGGCTGCAGCATCCCCACGCAGGGCACGTCAATATTGGCGGGGCAGAAAGAGATCCTCATCCTTGCCTCTTCTCTGTAACACCTCCCACTTGTAGTTGTTGGGCTACATGAGGTTTAAATGAGAGAGCTGTGAGCGAGTAGGAGACTCACATGGAGTCTATTTATTTTAATCTCTCACTGTCATTTTAAAACTTAGCGATATTATTCCCAGTCCTTCAATTTCCTTTGTTCTAAATCCCAGTTTATGTTTTCTTTAAAAGGTTATGCTAACACGAATCAAAAGCCCCACAAGTCAGTTTGCAAATTTTGCTGCCAGCCCTTAATGACCTGCTAAAAATACCGTGAATGATTCATCTCCTAATCTATGGAAACGGTAGTTATTTGTTCTTGGCAGCTCTCTTGGGTTCGGTCTGGGCTGCAGGAGATGACAAGTATGAGCAAATCAAGGAATATTGGAGTGATTTTTCTTCCTTGTGTTTCAGGGGAATGAAACCATTTTCTGCAAACCCGGGTGGGTTTTCCATGGTCGGGGGCTGGGGGGGGGGGACCCCCCAGGAAGGTCTCGGGGCTTCTCAAACCTGCGGTCCCAAATTTGGACATGGTCATCTAATACTAATAATGTCAGTTTTAGACAGAAGTATTCAAACAGAAAATATTTTTAAACAGAAATATTCTAAACAGTGTGTTTAAGAAGCTCTACAATGCTCAGTATTTTCTAATCTTTTAATAGGGGCTGTCCTAATAAGAAAGTAAGGGCTGTTGTAATAACTTCTTTTTAATTGAAATCAACCCCTCAGATTTATTAAAGCGATGTAGGTTTTAATTCCAAGTCTCCTGCAGACCTGCAGCATGCTCTATCGCCAAGGTTTCACAGCGCCAGCCCTTTTCGGAGCCCTGCCACGCAGTCATGCGCAAAAAGACTTAAATTCTGGTTCTTTCTAAGGTGCAAATCCCCAGTTTTTCCAGGAGAGGGGCTGGGAAAGCCGACCCCTCCCTCCCGAGCCGGTGTCGCAGTGACGGCTGGCTTTCTTTTTGTCGGATTTGGTTGGATTTGGTCAGAGGAGAGGAACACGGGGTTAGCAAAGTGTACTTGGGCTGAGCATAATATTTATTCCTCTGTCCGTAACCCGTATTAGTTGTGCCTGGGGAACATTTATGTTAACTGTGTTTATGTTCGCCGTGCTGGGATGTGGCTGCGTTGCACACAAACAGCTGTGCTCACGTGTAAGCTGGAGAGATTATTGCTCACTAAACAAGTATGAAACCATCTATATTAATACTACGCGCAAAGCTTTGCCAGCGCCGCGCAGGGCACCGCGGGATCGCCGCGAACCCGCCTGAGCGACGCGGCGCTGAGCAGCTTCCAAACGTATGCGGGGCTGAGATTTGTTTGCAAGTTATTTTGCAGCTGCTCACTGAAAATAAATAGACTTTCAGCAATCTGTGGCGGTTTGTGAATGTCTCCTTAAAGGGGGGGGAAAAAAAAAAGTCTATTTCCTCAAGTAACCAATTTGCTGTCTGTAATTTAATCATCTCCGCTAATGTCAAACTGGCCAGGCCGTCGGGAGGAGTCTGCGGCCGAGTCGTGGGGATGCTGAAGCGAGCGGTGCGGGGGGATCCCCGCTGGGCTGACCCCGCAGCCGGGAATGGCAGCGGTGCACCAGCCGGGACAAGGAAAAAAACAGGGAGCGAGAAGTTAAGAGTCTAAAAGCAACTCTGAATCAAAGGGTTCGGAAAAATGTGATGGGTTTTTCCAGGTGTGACTAACGGAGCTGGGGGGTCGCGCCTGTAGTACTCACAGCCAGGATGTATTCCGATGAATGAAGGAAGGTGTGAAGCACGCGAAATCAAAACCTCCATCTGAAACCGTGTTTATTTAAAATGTGCTTTTTATGGCGGTGCTGAGGAAGCATAAAGTGGTTGTGTTTAACCGTATAAGAAAAATATTTACATAACTCCAGAACTTCCACCGCTTCCCTGTATCTGGCTGTGAAAACTTGTCAGGAGGTTTCCTGCAGATTTTGACATCCTCTCACAGCCCGAAGTCGGCAGGAGCAGCCCACGCACTGCAGGGTGGAGGGAGCTGTGCCCTTTGGCTTGTGACTTTGAGCAGGAGCAACCCGACCTGACGTCCTCCTACCGCAAGCCCCCAGCATCTCTCCGTGCCCCTGGGGGCACAAAGCTGACACGGCAATCAGGTTCTGGGTCTTAATTATCAACGGGGTGGTGGGGTTGTCCTCAGGCGTTGAGAAAAGAGCCACAGAAATGGGTGCAGAGATGGATGTGGAAATGGTGTGGTGGAGCTGGTGGTCTCTGTGGGTGGATAGGCGTTCAGAGACACACTGTGAATTTAACCTGGGCTCGCACGGGAAGAAAATGAAAGGAGATGAGATGTCAGAACAGATACGGTCAACAGCATTGAAAGGCAGCCGGCAGGGAAAGGCAGCAGGGGATGTTTATGTGCTCTAGCCAGGAGGTGGACTCTTCTGGGTTTTCATGAAGAAAACATGAAAAAAAAAAAGGAAAGAATTTGCATCAGGTGAAGATGGTAGTGGAAAAGCCACAAAAAAGAAAAGTTTTTATGTTTGCTATCACAGCTTTCAGGTGGGATTGGTCCCAGGCATGCCCCAATTACTGTTTTAATTAGTTGCTTCACCAGTGATGACCATTCTACAGGACAACATGCAGAACAGAAGACGTTTGTGGATAACATTGAGCTGGAAGGAGCTTCAGTCATTGCATTTGAGAGTTTCAGGGCTAAAATGATGTTAAAATGTTGGAGATGGTCCAATCAAACCCCGTCAGTCAAAAAAAATTAAGGCTTTAGCAGAAAATAAACCAAATACATCAATGCTGGGTGGGCAATAACATGGCAGAGAGCAGAGCTGTTTGCCACTGTCCGGAGGACCATGTACAGAAGAGGAACAAGCAACTCTGCAAAAATGTCAAGTTTTACTTGGCAATTTGGACTGTTTTCTCCTTTTCACGATGCTGGTAAGATTTCAGCTAAAATAAACCGTGTCCGGTTCCGAACGCCACACTTCAAAAGAAACGTGGAAAATCAGACACAATATGGTGGGAAGCCCAGGAGAGCCGTCCCATGGGCAGCGCGGGCGCAGTCACCCACAAGGAGGGCCAAGCGAGGTTTGGGTGGCCGGGGGTGGTGTGGAGCCCGTGGAGGAGTCACGGTCCCCACCGGGTCCTCCCCGTGTCTGCCCCCACCCGAGAGCCGTCGAGGAGCCCGAGGCTCCGCAGGAGTCATGCAGACGGTTGGTCCTTCCCTCTCCGAAGCAAGGGCAGCAGCTAAATGTACTGACTTTAATTATATGCCCCATGACTATGTGCCTCATTTATTGACCTTAATTGTGTATAAAGGTCTTATAAATCAGACGAGCCTTGAAGAAAAGACCACAAAAATAACACAGCTGCTGGTGAAGGCGCTCCCAGACCACAGTGCGTGATAGAGATCTAGGGAATGGTTTCTTATCACCAGGAGGGAGAAAAACCACCACAAATCCACTGTCTTTGTCAATAAAAGTTAAAGGGGCTCTGTAAAAACTGTTATGTATTTTCGGTGTGCGGTAGTGAGCTGTTCAGAGAGGATGTGAACTCGGGCACCCCCGGAGGCAGCTGCATCGTCTGGCGATGTTCATGCCTTCTGACCACTGTTGGGAAAAGGCTCTTCGGCTGCTCCGTTTTCTTGCTTCTTGCCAGCCACACCAGCTGGAAAAGCAGTCATTTTGGGCTGAGGGGTAAGGGAGAGCGCAGGATGAGCCCAGCCTCGGACGTGCTTTGTGCCAGGCCCTTGAAGAGGGTTTGGCCGACCCTCCTCGCACCACGGCTGGACGCACCACGGCCACCAGGGTTCTCGCGGTCTGAAAGTCTTCTGGTCGCTCCTCCAACGCGTGTGCTGAGTCCTCCTCATACGGAAACGGGGGCAAAGTCCCCCCAGCTGCCGATGCTGGGAGAGGGCTCCCAGAGCTGCGGTTGAGCCGCGAGTACGCTGTGGGGGGGTTGTTCAGGGCAGAACGTGGGGGCTGAGGTACAAAACTGAATTATTTGAAAAGGGGCTCGTAGAGCTGAGCTGAGTTAGGGCAGGAGCAGGTCAACGGGTACTGCGGTAGCTGATAAGGCTGTTTCCCACGATAAAACAGTAGTGTTCCTGGGCACAAGCCAGGATGTGGTAGGTAGCCTCAGGAATCAAAGCCTGAATAAAAGCAGTCTAGCCTAAAATCCATGAGATGCTGTAGAGAAAGGTTACTCCCGTGACTTGGGAGGAGGAACACGTCTTGCTTTTGAACTTTTGGAGTTGGAAACAGCGTAGTTTTCATTACGTTTCCTCTGCAAGCTCTTCACATGAAATGAGATTATTTATTTGCTGCTGAGTCTGAAACAAAAAGGGAATTATGTTTTGAATAATACGGAATTGTGGTTAACCTGCTGCTATTACTAGAACCAAAATATAGTGAGATTCTGCTTGAAATGCCTTTCTCTGACCTCCGGCAGTTGCATGCCGGCCCCCTTCACATAACCAGGGGATAATTTTTTCTGCCCAGTTGAGTTATAGCACCAGTTTTCAGCGGGTTTTATCACTTGTAAGACCAGTTTGGTGTGTGGACTATAACTCTATCGGAGTAATCAAGGATGAAACTCCTTTCATAGCACTTAACGCTGGGCTCTTTGTGTTCATCATGACAGCTGCATGTAGGAATCTTGGATTTATTTTATTTACTTTTCGGTGACTATTGTGTATTGTAAGTCGTGCAGCTTGCTAACCCTGCATTTTTGCAATCGGCTAATGCTAACAAAAGGCAATGCAATGCCTTTTTGGCTTGTTAATGGGCCATCGGGCTCTGAGCCTCCCTGCTGGAGCGGGCGGCTGGGAGGTGCTGAGGGAGGGACACTTTGGTTTGCACATCAGTCTCTCGCGTCAGCTTTTCCCGCTGTTTGACGGACGTATGAGGGGAGGAGGATGTGCTTTATAAAGGTGATTACTTGTGGAGACTTCTTTAATCTCCGTATCTCTAAAGAACTAATGAAATAAAACTGCGCATGGAAAGGTATCACCCAGGGACCACTTCTGCTGTGAACTGTGCCCATTTGCAAGCCACTGGAAACAGCATCCCCTTTTCGAACGAAGACTTACTGCCCAGTGAGCGCCCGTGAAGCCGATGTGGTGCTGGGGGCATTCCACCCTCCCATGCTACCTCCGGACTGGGGGGGTCCCATAGCTCTCCTGTGCCCGACGGCAGCGCGGGGGGATGGCAGAACCAGCCCCACCGCTCCCGGTTCCTCCGGCCCCGCTCCTCCAGCCCTGCGCCGGGGTGTGCAGAAAGGGGAATGGTCCCCCTCGGGTCCCCCCTCCCTGGTGCAGAGCGGGGCGGCTCTGTGGGAAAAATCCCAGCCCAGTGGATGCTGTGCCGTGGCAGGGCCACATCGCTGTGAGCTCCCTGGAGGAACCTGTCCCCCAGGGAGACTCCACCAGGAATATCACAGGGAGAAGTCCCGGCAGCTCAGCCAAAGCTTGAACAGGAACCGTTTGCTTCTGACAGCCAGACTTCAGTGTGCACTGAGTTGTGCGCGAGTGGCTGAGTTCTGTGCTGCCGTTGCTGGTTTGGGTTGGGATGGTGTTGACTTTCTTACCAGCAGCTGGCGCAGTGCTGTGTTCCGGGTTTGGGATGGCAATGGTGGGACAGCGCATGGGTGGGTTTGGTTGTTGCTGCACTCTCAAGGCCTTTTCTGCTCCTCACCCCACCCCACCAGCGAGCTGGTGCGAGGGGCATGAGGATCTGGGAGGGGACACAGCCGGGACAGCTGTCCCCAACTGACCACAGGGATAGTCCATGCCATGGGATGTCATAGGATATAAATCTGGGGAAGAAGGAGGAAAGGGGGGATGTTCAGAGTGATGGTGTTTGTCTCCCCAAGTAATGGTTAAGCGTGCTGGAGCCCGGCTGTCCTGGGGATGGCTGAACTCCTGCCTGCCCATGGGGAGCGGGGAATGAATCCCTTGGTTTGCTTTGCTTGCGTGCGCGGCTTTCGCTTTACCTATTAAACTGGTTTTTATCTCAACCCATCAATTTTCTCACTTTGACTCCTCCTATTCTCTCCCCCATCCCAACCAGGGGAGTGAGCGAGCGGCTGCGTGGTCCCAGCGGCCGCCTGGGGTTGAACCACCACACAAGAACACGCACCCCCCTGCCCGGGCGGCAGATCCCTGGCAGCTCCCGGAGCATCGCTTGTGCACAGGGATGGGGCGCAGGGGGAGCCGAGGGAGCAGCGCTGAATGCCCCAGGCCTGTCCTTATGCGTATTCGGTACGGATTCCTGAACTGGAAGAAAATGCTATTTCTTCTTTCCAGACTCAATAATGGAAAGCAAGAAGCTCATTCTCAGCACAACTTGCAGAAAATATATTAAATATTGACACTAATTAGATTAGCCTGGCTCAGTACAGTATTGATATTAACTCGATTAGATTGAATTTAAAAGGAAACAATGTTTAACTTAATGCCCATAATAAATGAGGAGGAAGGTAGTGAAGCTTTCCTCCTCCATTAAAAAAAGACAGATCAGAAAATAAATAATATTTTGGGGTCGGAAGAGAGACACCATTTCAGCTGGTGGGTGCCACTGCCCGGGGGTTCCCGCATCTGAGCCGTGGGGTGAGTCTGACAGGGACCTGCCGGCACTCTGCCTCCGCGCAGAGGAGAGCCGTTCACCAGGATCGCACACGGAGCAGCCGTTTGTGGATGGATGAAGGGAGGGAAAAAGGAACATCAGGGGAAAACGGGAGTGAGGCCAGTGGCTCTGTGCAGAGCCCGAGCCCACCTGGCTCAAAGCCCCCGTTGGCTGCACATCCATCAGCCGTGGTTGCTACTGGCCCCGGCGAGCTCTGCGGCTGGGCTGCACAGAGCATGAGCTCAGGCTGAAGGCAGTCTTTAGATCTTCTGGCGTCTTGATTTATCCTCCCGTGACAGTTGTTTTTCTCCTCCTTTTGGCTTTAGTCCTTCCTCCCAATGTAGTTCTAGCAGACGGGAGCAAACGGGTTAGGGGGTGCAGGGGAGAGCGTTCACCCCGCAGCAAGCAGAAGCCAAGAGTCCAACCGACCCTTCGGCTGGGTTAGGGACTGCCTGTCATCCCACACAACCCCCCCCCAGCCCCTGACGTGTTTTCTGGAAAAGGAAATCTCAAATCTGTTGTTGTACAATGCTGTGAGAGCAGCAGCAGCTGACATCCATCTTCGCTGAAGCACCCTGGTCCTCCCAGGAGCAGGACCACCCCTCGCCTGCCCGGGAAAGTGGGCTCCTCTCCCTCCTGCTGAGAAGCCCTCTGCCTGGAGCCAAGGAAGGATTTGGGGATGTTCAGAGCGCTTCTCTTGGGGCAACCCCTGCAGAGGGGGATGCTCCACTGGTGGGACCTCCTTCTCCAGGGGCTCCTTCCCATTGCCCAGCCAGTTGTCCCGCGTCTGCCAGGACGAAAGTGCCATCACTTCCCAGCCATCTCCACCGTGGCACAGCCGTGGCACTTGAGAGCCTGTCGGTAGTTTTGCTTATTTGGTTACTTGCTTATTTGATTATTAGTGGATTTTATTAACTCGTTGGCACTTTTCAGAGGGAAAACTTAATTTCAGAGGGGAAAACTGCGCTTTGGGGCTTTTTTAGGTTAAGTCAAGTTTTGTGGTTTGAATAGAGAAATTTAATACCACAAATAAACGTGGATGACCATAACTAATGAGGACATAATTACGTCCTGTTTAATATTATCATCTCATAATAGTGAAAACAGGATGTTCCTGCTCCCCTGTGCAGATTTTCTACCAGAGTATGATTTAACTCTACTTTTGTGCATCTCTGTTGCATCAAAAAACTACACGGTAATTAATACAGATATGAATTGTCACGGACAGTTGGCATTAGCCGCATGTGACCACCCAGAGACAGCAAGAGAGAGATCCTGTGATTTTGGCAGCAAGCAGGCGTGTTGCAAAGCTGGCAGGCTGGAGTCGGGAGGATTGCTTGACTTTTTAGCGTGAAAGCTATGTAGAAGTTCAAATGTTGTTAAAAGCAAAGCAATGGCAGACACTGGATGACATCCATCATCCAGCCAAGTGCTCATCTCTCAACTGCCTCCGCCCCTGCGGCTGGAAGCACGTAAGCCCATCGCTTTTAGAGGAAGGGGAGAGAGCAGGGACCCCGGAGGGAGGGGTGCCGCAGCAGAATTGGGATGATATATGGCTTGCTTCCAGATGGGAGAATCTGTTTATCACGGCTTTGTTGCTACAGCAGCAACATTTTATTCCAGAGATGTTGACTAGGGGAAGGAATTTCAGATGTTGGACATGAGAAGGGGTTTGCAGTGGTTCTGCACTCAGTGGCAGTGCAAAAGCGAGAGGTGAGAAGCAGTAGGGAAAAGGCTTGTTTCTAGCCCGGATCTATTCCTCCTGCGGCACAGAGGACCGCAGGGATGGACCCCAAATGCCGCTGTGATGGCTGGGGTTTGTCAGAGCCCGTCTCTTCGGAGCTAGACTGCAGGACCAGGCAGTTCTGTGGCGATGGTGGCGTGGGAACGGGCAGGGATGAGCAGAGGCAGCTGATGGAGTCGGGCCCCTCCCGGCAGAAATGCTCTTGGGATGGTTGGTGACACTTTGCAGGTGGTTTTTATGGTAATATTGGAAAGGTGCCTGCTCAGCTCTTCCCTGAGACCCTTGGGAGAGTTTTTAGTGGTGTTCATTTTAATTTACTTTGGGAAAGAAAAAGGACACTTCCCTTTCTTTCCCGTTTGCATAAAGCCTCACACACGCCGTTGAAGCGGCTGCTCTGGGTTCCCGGGCAGCGCGGCCGCGCGCACCCGCTCCAGCTCCCGCGGGCATTCAGGTCACCCATCTGGCTGCTGTGGGTACAGAGATGCTCCTGTATCCCCCTGCTCCCGTGCACCCGTACAAACGGTAGTCATTTTGCCAATGGAAAATATACCTGGAAAAATTGTTTTTAGGTGATTTTGGTTTGTCCAGCTTCTCTTGCGGGCCCAATACAATGGAGTTTTCCTGTTTGGTTTGTGTGTCAGTAAATGTTTTTAGTGCAACTAACAGTGGGGGTTTTCCTTTGCTTGATCTTTTTCTGTGTTCAGTCAGTGTTTTTTAAACGGTCTTCTGTAGATCTGAAAGTAAGTGCCAAGACCATCCCTAGACTACAGCAGCAACGCTGGTTTTCTAGTACCGCAGTATTAACGTTTTCACTGCTTTTATTAGCAGACCGTGTAGAATTACTAAGTAGCTGCTCATTAAAAAGGGGAGACACTGTCATGACCCAGTAAATCATCTGTATCTCTGTAAACATCCGTGTCTTAAAGGCAAATAACAAACTAGTTAATTCATTACTAATTCTTTATGGACTTGTTGATTGATCCCTAGTACTGAGGACCAGCAATAATTTTTAATAGACAAGACTGAGAGTCAAATCCTTATTTTGCTGACCTTTTCCTGAGGTTCCCACTGCTGAACACAGCATGGTGTTGGTGATGCTGTCACCCGCTCCCCCGCGGTGCACGCTCTGCCAGCGGCGAGGCCGCAAGCTGGGGTCCGCAACAGGCAAGCTGAGGGGCTTCAGCATTTCGGACTTGCTTTGCAGCTAGAAAACCCTGCGTGCGTTTTCGGGGTGCTAAGCTCTCGTGCCAGCATCTTTGGATTCGTCTGTGAGTGTCGGACACGGTACCACCTCCCCTTCGCCTGACACCCTCATTTGAGGGGGGTTTGCCACGACCCTACTCCCAAGACTCCTTCATTGAAAATTTAAATAAAAATGATAAAGTTATGACTGTTGTATTATTGCTCAGCTTTGCAGAAGGCTGAGCTGACTTTGGGCAAGTCTCAAAATTTGTTAATGTGATGGACATAAGGCTGCATATAAATCATAGAATGGCAGAATGGTTTGGGTTGGAAGGGGCATTTAAAGACCATCCAGTGCCACCCCCTGCCCTGGGCAGGGACACCTCCCCCCAGCCCAGGTTGCTCCCAGCCCCGTCCAACCTGGCCTTGAGCACCTCCAGGGATGGGGCAGCCACAGCTTCTCGGGACACCCTGCGCCAGGGGCTCACCGCCCACACAGGCAACAGTCATGGGCTTTTGTTAATCTCTTGACCACTGGGACTTCAAGCAACAACTTCCTCGATAATTTTACATAAATTAGAAAGAAAAAAGTTTATGTGCTGCAATGGAAACGCACTCTGAGGAGCTACAACTGGAGAGCAGTGAAATGTGATTTCCTGGGAAGGACCTTCGCCAGGCTGGAATGGTGCTGTGACAGACCCCACGCGCGTCCTACAGGGCACGGTGAACAAGCCTCTGGTTTGAGCACTTGGTGAGCAAACGTGGTGACGCAGGGATGCTGCACAGCGCAGCGGCCATCGGCACTTACACATGTGGTACCCTGAACCCTGCCGGCATTCCGAGGGATCCCGCTCGCCGGCTGTGGAGCCGACGGGAGAGGCCGGGCGCTGATGAGGGGTGAAGGCTTTGCCAGACCTTGTTTGGAAACAAAAGAGATCTTGGCATGCCAGACCCGATAAATGAAATCCATAGGAATTTAGCTGTCTAGACAGTCCTCTACACTTAATCTCCACGGAGCAGCGTGTTTATCCTATACCTTTCCTTGCTGCTATGCTGAAAATCCTCCTCGTCTCTAACACAAACTCAGGTTTTCAAAGGATCATTAGAAGTTATAAAAACAGCGGTGGGAGAAGGATAAAATAGATGGAATAAAGAGGCATTCTTGACATGCACAAAATAATTACTGTGCACTTTAGACAGGGTGGGTGCTAACTTTTGTTAAAGGCCACGTATATATTCCTGCAGCCATTTATCTTGTTTTGTGGAGCACTAATGTATATTTATTGCCTGCCTGCTTGTCCTCACGTATTCCAGCTAAGATGAGGTAGTTAAATTTGGTATGGCATGTGCACCAAAACTAGCGTGAAGCGCTGAAGAATTCACTGCTCCCATGGCTGCTGAAGCAAAGTGATCATTTAAAATGCGCCTCTGTAATGTCCCTGGTCCGAGTCAAAAAGATTAGAGAATGAGGTGTTCAGGTATCACCCCGCTCAAGAGGTTCCGGATCCAGCTGTAATCATGTAATTGCTTTATCATGTGGAGCAGCCAAAGCGTTGCCCTCACGTGCATTGCAGTCCTGCTGAAATTCTGGGACTCTGCCCGTGCAATGGTGCAGTGAAATGCCCCCCCCCCGCCCCCCCCCCCC
>VZSZ01007530.1:72419-88327 GCA_013398815.1 Ibidorhyncha struthersii
TGCCTTCATTGCTTTTGCGTGCATCGCTTTGGCGTGCATTGCTTTGGCGTGCATTGCTTTGGCGTGCATTGCTTCGGCATGCATCGCTTTGGCGTGCATCGCTTTGACGTGCATTGCTTTGGCGTGCATCGCTTTGGCGTGCATTGCTTTGGCGTGCATTGCTTCGGCATGCATTGCTTTGGCGTGCATTGCTTCGGCATGCATCGCTTCGGCATGCATCGCTTTGGCATGCATCACTTTGGCGTGCATTGCTTCGGCATGCATCGCTTTGGCATGCATCACTTCGGCATGCATCGCTTTGGTGTGCATTGCTTTGGCGTGCATTGCTTCGGCATGCATCGCTTTGGCATGCATCACTTTGGCGTGCATTGCTTTGGCGTGCATTGCTTTGGCATGCATCGCTTCGGCATGCATCACTTCGCATGCATCGCTTTGGTGTGCATCGCATTGGCGTGCATTGCTTTGGCGTGCATCGCTTCGGCGTGCATTGCTTCGGCATGCATTGCTGCCAGCTGCAGCGCAAGGGAGCTGCCGCCAAGGAGAAGGAGCCCCTTGTCATGCTGTGCTCAGGCAACGACCTCTCCCACCCTCAGTACTGATTAACCATCTCGTCGCCAAAACCCACCGCCTCTCTCACCGGCCCCACACTGTCACTCTCACCCCCCCGCCCACTGCTGTGGGTCTGTGTTTTGGACACAGAGGAAGTTTTCTGCTGAAATGGGCATGTTGTGGGCTGCAGGCCAGGCTCAAGTCCTCTCTCTTAATTTTATGTTGCTTGCTTAAGGCGCAGCACTTCATTCTAGTTGTGAGGCGAAGCGGTGCCAAGCCATTTTTCATTATCCTGCTCTCCAAACCGGGGTGCTGCTGGCCACAGCATAATGTGCTGCTTTCACTATGTTACACTATGGCTGGTAAAATTCCTGTTTCTAGGGCTAATTGGCCAGATTGGCTCTCCTACTCGTATCTTCACGGTTCGAAATTTTTATTTATTGATTTATTTTTTTAAAAAGAAGCAAACCTCGAGCCCAGAGGTAATGGCCAATGCGCCTTTTGTCCCCGAGCAGGCGCTGCGAGTGCCGTGCTGGTGGCCCAGCTGCTCGTTAAGGGACGCTGGCTGCTGGCCACGGCGTTAGAAGTGCTGCCGCTGTTTGCAAGCGCTTGGTGTCTGCACCAGTGGGTTCACTCACACGGGATGGAAACGAGCTGAGTTATGAGACGAGGTCCCTGGATCCAGTTACCGCTCTGACTAACGCTGCCTCAGAGCTGCAGCGTCGCGTCGGGAAGGCGAGGAAGAAGACGGGGTGATGTTAAGCACACAGCTGACAGCAGAAGGGCTGCCAGATGATCTAATCACAGCCGGGCTTGTTTTCGGTAACCCGGGACCGCGTCGTGCCAACACCGTTGCTGTTTCTGCACTTGTTGGTTTCTCAGCAAAAGCCATGGCAAGCGAGGGCAGGAAGAAGCGAGCCTTGTCCTGGCGCCCTGAGATGATCTTTTGCACTTCCAGGAGGAATTCAACTTCTGCAAATGTCTGGAGGTGCAGTGTATCCTCCCCAAACTACAGCACCCGCTCCATTGTGGTGTGAACATGGAGAATACGTGAGAAATCATTATTGGTTTTAGAAGAAACAGTAAGAAAGAATCTGCCGATTGACTCATTCTTGTTCTGTTCGATATTTAGACTTTACTTACAACCATGCATGCATACATTTACATACATATTAGTGAAATATCAGTACAGCAGAAGTACATGCAACTTGGCATTAACAAAAACAAAACTTATTCTACAAACTTTTTTTCCCCTTGCAAAAACCACTGACCAATAGTACTCCTGAACAGAGAGTATCTTGAAAACTTCCCCTGTTGAAAATAGCCCCTGTTGGTCTGAAAACAAAACCAACGCCCAAACCACTTCTTTCCTTTGGAAGTGAAAGCTGCTGGTGGCGCAGTGTGGCCAGGCGGCACTCATAGTGCCTGTAGGAATGTTCTTGAGTCCTGCTCCTCCGTGACGGCCCTCGCTGTGTCCCCCGATGTCCCTCGCTGTCCCCTGTCCCCTGGCAGGGCACGCCGGGTGCTCGGCACCCCCACAGGACCCCCCCAACCCTGGTGCTCCCGTGGCCGCACGCTTCCCACGGGAGTGCAGCCCCAGCTCAGTGATGAGTCTCCCCATGGCAGGAGCTGTTGTGTTGTTTTGGTTTTTTTTTCTCTTCCTGCGCATCTTCACAAATAACTGTAGCTGCTGCCGGGGGCTGCTTCGGCGGAGCAGAGCACCAGGGTGGCTGGGCGTTACTTGCTCATTTATCATTGGCGTAGACGAACACGTTTGTTTGTGGTGAGTTAAGTTAGGAGCATCTCCAAGCCGTGGTTTAATGCACAGAGAACACGGCGTGCACAGCAAGTCTCTGAAGGTAATGAAAACACAGAAAACAGGGTCTGCAGGCGACTGCCGGCAGCCACCCATCTCCTGCGGGCATGCGCGTGGGTGCCGGAGAGGCAGAGCATTAGATGGTCAAATGCCGGTTATGAACACGGTGGTTGTCGAAGCTGATGATGCTCATAGGGTCAGTGGCCCACGTGGGACTGAGCCCCCAGGAGCAAAGGGAGCAGGTCGTGCCCCTCATCTTCTCTAGGGAGAAGCTCAATAAACAGGTTTCATCCCCGGTCACGCGCAGAGTGGCGACGAGCGCGAGGTGCAAGTTAGCAAAGTGATGAGGTTTTGAGAAAGGCTGGAGAGAAACTCTGGGGAAACGCTGGGTGCTGGTGGTGTAAGCCTGGGGCCGCCGCTTCTGCTGCCCCGAGGGGGCTGTGGGCAGGGGCTTCGCGCGGGGGTCCCGCACGGCGCTACTCCAGGGTCTTCATTAAACACATCAAAGCTGGCCTTGTACACAAAAGGCCGTTCCTTTCTGCACCGCGCAGGAAGCGAAGCGATGTGTTTTGTAAAATACACTTCAGTTAATATTTAATGCTATGTTTGAAAGCGAAAATGAAAAAAAAATATTAATTTATCTTTCTTTGGTGTTTACAACACCGGTTTAATTTCAATCTGCAAACACTTAGAATAAAAGAAACACCTTTTAGATTTCTGTCTTTGGAATTAGTAATGGGTAAACATACTATTTATGTTCTCCAAAGCTGTAGCGATCAGCCTAATGGAAAGCTAATTTAGCTTAGCAGTNTAAAAGCGGCCGTCTGTAGCCCTCCCTTGGGTCGGTCTGCCCTCTCTCCTGAAGCGGGGCGAGTGCGGGAGGAGCAGGGCAAGGTCCCTGCGGAGCATCCCGGTGCCCGTCCCGCCGCAGGTGGCCTGGGGTGGAGGACCGGGAGCATCACCGCGGGGCGGAGGGTCGGGGGTGTGCCAGCCCCAACGCTGCCCTCACCAAGCACAGGACCAGCGCCGGTGCCCGGATCCGTCCCTCGGGAAAAGTCAGCAGCTTCTCCCAGGCCCTCAAGTTCAGGTCTCCCCCATTAAAAGTCTTTGAAGAAAGATCAGAAAAACAATAGACAGACATAAAATGTTAACTGTTGAGTGATACTGAAAAAAACCCTGTGCAACGCTCTAATGAGGTACATGGAAACCAAAATATTCAGTATGTGCATGTTAAAATAAATGACAGATGTGGTAGCGCTGCACCTCAGTTACGTGCGGGCAGATGGTGAAGATAACAGCTGGAGCGGCCGCAGCAGCATCTGCCGCACGCCCTCGAAGTGCCGGGTCATCCCCTCTGGAGCCCTGGAAAATGCTTCGCCGACTTTCAGCCTTTCTTCTTCTCTGATGGGTTGGGTGGATGTAAAACAGACGTTAGAACTGGAGCTAAACACAGCTGTGAAATTAGATTTTCTGATTTTGGTTTGGGTTTTTTTTCTGTGTTTTGGGTTTTTTTTCTCCTTTTTTAGGGTATGTTCATCCTTCCTCTGATCAAGTCAGCTCCCAGCTGAATGTTGTAGTCTCTTGAGGTGTTCTAACAGGAGGAGCCGGCTCCGAGCCGCAGCCAGATAATGCTCTTTCCAGGTATTCAAGTTTCCCTGAAATTTGAACCTTTGAGTCATTTTGTTTCCCGGGTGGCTCTGAGTCTGTGGGACATTGTGGAAAGGAGAACCCTTCCAGTCCAGCGCCCAGGTGCCGGCGGGGTGCCCCGGCTGCTCCTCTCCACCGCCCGCAGCTTTCTTCTTCCAGCACCCAGGGAAACGAACTGGGTAACGAGCTCAGGCAGTTCTTAACAGACACTCGAGCAGAAAAAGTCAGAGGTACCTTCACAATGCATGACAAAGAAAAAGGAAAAAAACCCCAAGATGAGATCGAAAGATCGTGTGAACGTTTTCTTCCCAGCGTGACCATACGGCGCGTTGGAGAACGGCGTTTGATGACCATGCACTGGACTGGGCACCGCTGGCCTGCTCGGCCTTGGAAATCCTCCTTACTTGCACACTGACGAACTTAAGGAAAAGAAATATACTTGGTCATTAAGTAACATTAGAAAACTTAATTAACCCCCCCCATAAATAGTGAGCAATGTACAAATAAATTCCCTGCTGACTCAGCCTCAGCCGTCGCGGGTTGGGCTCTCCTCTGCCTTTGGAGGGGGAGGATTTGTCACTGACCGGTGAGCAGCAGAGATGTTTTGAAGGAGATAAAAAATCCTTCCTTCAAAGCTTCCCAAAAAAGGAATAAATTGTTGCTCTTGTGCTTAATTTACGGTGCTCAATAAGTCTTCTGGGAAACCCAAGGTGCGGCCCCAGTGCCTCAGCTTGTCACAGGCCGCGAGAGCCGGTGTTGGTGCCAAAGGCAGCAAGAGAAGGTTTCCAGGAGGACCGGTGTGGTGCAAGACACGTGTATGGTATTCCATTTTTTAGCAGAAAACAAGAATCGCTGTTTAAATCGTGCCTTAAAATGCAGTGGAGATGGGCAGCATGTTGCACAGAGTTGAGTCCTACCCGGCTAATTCCGTGGGGGTCAGACCATCAGCCATCTGGAGCTCCGGGGGGTTCAGGGCCCAACGGGACCACGCGGGAGGGACCCCGGGTGGCTTCAGGAGAAGCTTATGGCTTCTTATAGCCAACTTACGGCCAAGCCTTGGCCCCGTCGCCCCCGCTGAGCCTGCACATCAACCTGCACCAGCCTTGGCAGTCCCAAGACATCCTTAATGTCTTCAATACTCAAAAAATGTTGCAAACCTCAAGCTCAACAGCCAGCGGAGCCCTCCGTGGTGCCTGTGCTCACCCACAGACCACCGTCTGTGGTTGTGTGTGCGGAAACTTTGGGAATGGGCAGTTAAAGGGTGGAAGCCGTTGCCTGCTGGCATGTCCTATAGCGGACCCACCAGACGGATGCCCGAGGAGCCTTTCCAAAGGGTCTCACTCACCAAAGTACACTTGGGGATATGCTGTTGACGGGGGGAGAAGTGGGGAATTATGAAGTGACCCAGCCTCTCCCTGACAAGTTAACCAAAACATGGGCTGAGGGGGAGGCATGGCTTATGGGTACCTTAACGTCGCAGTAGCTTTTATCTACGTTTCTTTCATACACGGAATGGCTTAAACAAGTAATAAATGACACATTTCCCAGCACCTGGATTTTTCCCAGAGAATCTTCTCACATGGGGGCTTAATGTCACCTGCGTTAGGGGTGCACGATGCCTTATGCGCAGGTTTAAAAGCGACTCCTTGGCCCTGCGAGAGCTGCGAGTTGCGGCACAAAGCCGGGGAGGTTTCAGGACCAGTTCTCCGTGCTCATGGCCCGTACTTTCTGTAACCCAGTAATCACATAATTCTGTAAACGGCTCTGGCACTTTCCTGGCGTAAACATCTGGTACAGAAATACACCATTATTGTTATAACGGCCATTGATGTAATTTTAGATGGCACCTGGTCCTCCCCTCTTGCTGTCGCCGCATCCCGGAGGCGAAGATGGTGAGGAGCTACCTGGGGGCTGCGGGGGAGCTGGGGAGAAGGAAGAGGGGGGAACTGGAGCTCCAGGAGCCCCTTGCGGGGCCAGGCACCCCTCTGCAGGGTAGCACTGACCCTGCCGTGGGGCAGTGAGCCAGGGGGCTCTCCAGCAGCTGCGGCTAAGAGCTGGCGCCTGCGCCCGGAGGATGAGCCCCATCTTTCCCTGTTCCTGCTGTTCTCCCAGTGCCGTTCCCTGCCTTCCCACAGCCTGCTGTGGCATGAAAAGCTGGCAACAGCTGTGTTCTTGCTCAAGGGCTGTGGCCATCATCATTCTTCGGTATTTCCCTGTAAACAGCCCTCTCTTTACACTCAGCTTTAATTTCTGCCTTTGCAATCCTTCACGTCCCTATCGGTGCCCTCCTGGGTGGACTCGGCGGGGGGGGACCCTGCCTGTGGCCGCGGCGGAGCCGTGTCGCCGCAGGTGGGAGGACCCTGGAGGAGCAAAGAAACGCCTTTTGAATCCCGGCCAGGGTCTCTGCTTCTGCTCAACTTCTGTGTGTTTTGCAGGCAAAACCGGCACTGCTCAGCCAGCCCTATAGAGCGGTATTTCAGCGGCATTTCAGCGGCAGCCAGGAGAAAGCAAACAGCTGCCCGTCCTCACTGAAGTTTAGCTGGGATGGGTTAGACACGTTTTATTATAAGCTCTGAAACAGCAGAACCTGTGTGCTGCTCTCAGGACCAAGATGAGCTGGTTCTCATAACTGTAAAACCTATTGCCAAAAGGAGAAAAAAAAAAAATTAATCCTCAAGTCATGCAAACACACTACTGAGCTTTCCCAGTTGGAGGAGGGAAGGAGCAGGGATGGAAACGGGGAGCAGCACTTCCCGGGAAACCGCCCTGGCCGCGGTCCAGCCACGCTGTTTGCGCTAACGGAGCCCTCCGTGTCCCGGCGCGGACGAGCTTGCTCGTTAAACCCCTCATTCACGCCGCCGTGATGCTGCGTCTCCCCACAGGGCCCGGAGGAGCCCGTCCCTCCGCGCCACGCTGCCTTCCGCGGCTTTTGCATCATCCGCAGGAGAACGGGGGCTGCTGGGCCAAAGCGGGCAGCGAGGGGAAGGACAGCGGGGCAGCGGCGATGGAGAGCCAGCGCTGCTGCTGTGGCCTTTCTGGCTTTTTGGCACACTCTTTTCAAGCCGGCAAGTGCTGCCGGTCGCGGTCTCTGCAGGGAGGGAAGCGTGGTGTTTTCCACAGGGAGCGGCGACGGTGGAGGCGGTGGTTTGGCACCACGGCCCCGGGGACCCACAGGGCTCCCTTCACTCTGCTCTGCGGCCCTCAGCACCCTTGGCCGCCACCGCGGGGCTTTTTGGCAGCTCTTACCCGACCTCAGATAGTAACTGGAGAGGCTGGGAGGAGAGGGGAGGAGAATTAATTAGACCTTCAGGAACTTGATAAGATCCCCGGTTCGGTGAGCACTGGTGTTGCGGTTGTTCGGGCTCGCCGTGCCAGCTCAAGGCTTTTCGGTTTTGGGTTTGCTAATGAGAAGTTCTTCGAAGCGCTTCGCTGCAATCCCCTTTATGGCTGTTCTGGTGAACTTTTTCTACCTTGGTAATTTATACAGGCAGCTGGGCTGCACGCCAGACGCCCCCCACCGCTCCCCGCAGCACTAAAGCGAGGGACCCTCTGCCTCTGCTAGTTATCGGTTTTCTTTTTCTCTGCAGGTACCACTGACTGAACCGCCACATGCTCAGTATTTAAATAAAGATGTGAAACTTCAGTGCTATCCAGGCATTTTCAAAGTTCTTTCATCATTAATGCTTTTTCCTCCCCTTTTCCATAAAGCAGCAGCTTTCTAGGAAGGAGAATAACAAGAATAACAATTCTAGGAATGGGAAACAACGAAACCAAAGCACCAGCGAGCCAGGCCCCACGGTTTCAGAGCTGCTGGGGCGCTGCTGATGAGCACTGCGGTGGCATGAGGCTGCTCCGGCGCCCCGCTGCTGCTGCCGAGCCGTGGGAATTTGGGAGGGAATTCCGGAGGGAATTCGGGAGCGGGGGGAGGTCCTGCTGCCGGGCACAGGTAACGGGTCTCAGGTCACCTTGCCCCCCGCCACTCACCAATGCATGTACGAGCAGTGTCTGGAGGAGCCGAGCTCAGCTCTTACCTCCGACGGGTCCTACGCGGGATGGTAATTAATGGTGTTCATTGCACAAGCAGCGTCGCACAGCGCTTGCCAGGCTCTGTTAGGAAATGTCTCCGGTATTTCAGCAAAGATCCCTCTGAGGAGCATTGCCAAAGTAACATTGCGTCCTAAAGAAAAGGGATTGCTGACAAACAACTGAAATTAAAACCAAGCTTTACCGGTGTCCAGCAAATGTCCATGAAAGACATACAGAGGTTATTCTTCCAGCTGTATGTTGTCTAACCTTGCTGACGTGCCCTAATCTTCTCCCCTGTGTCACCTGTATCAGCTAAACTACCACCAAAATCAGCCTGGAAAGCGTTCAGAAGTGAATATTAAGCACAAATAAAGTTCACTTTCAAAGCAGAGAATTGGGATGTTTGAAGTATGTCCCGGACAGCTTCAGGTGGGATTGGATGGTGCCGTTTCTGGCTGCGGGGCTTTTGCTGGATGCCTGTGGCTGATGGATGTGAAAATGGGAGGAAAAATGGTGGGAAGGCAATATTTGGCACTCCAGCGCTGGCGTTTCCAGCTCTCTGGTTGTATACAGCACGTAGTTATAATCGGGTCCAAACTGAGGTATCTTTGGATGGATAAAAACCAAAGCGCTTTGGGAATAGAAGTCCTGGCTGCTGTGCTGCGACCGGGTGGTGCCAGTGACAGCCAGGAGGGCAAGCGCGGGTGCTCCCATGGCCGGGGGCTGTGGCGAAACCTTGCTGGCTTCCGTGGCATCCTGGCCCTTGGCATCCCGGTCCTTGGCATCCCGGTCCTTGGCACGCCGGCTCTCGCACTCTCACCGCTCTTTCTCAACGCTGGCAGCGGCGCCGGCGGGCTCCCAGTCCGGGAAAGGTCGTGCCTGGTGCGAATCCGGGAGAGCCTCGAGAGACGTGGTGCCGGGAACGCAGATGGGGAATGTCTAAGGGGGGGCCTGAGCGGGCTTCACCCCTCCTCTGCCGCTGGCAACGTGAAATCTCAAGGTCACACTTGCACAACCCCCCCCGTATTTGGGCTAAGAGCTTGTATTTTCTTGGCTATTGCTCACCCCAGTTATTTCAGGGAAGGACAGCAGGATACCACAGTGTTTCTAAGTGTTTATTTTGTCAATAAAGAGCAGTTGCTTTCCGCGGGCTGCACAGCTCCCAGTGCGGTTTTTGGGGCCGAGCAGCTCTCGGGCTGTTACGGAGCTGTATCTGATGCCCCAGACATCTTCCCCAGGGACGGGCTCGGTTCCCACGCGGGCACCTGCGCGTCGCTCACGCCTCTGCAGTCACCGCGAAAAGGGGCTCATCTGCCCCGTGGCACCGGAACAGGCGACTGCGCGTGGTGCGCAGCGATAGGGAACTGAGCCTCTGCGGGGCGGCCAGAGACCAGGGAGAGGCGTGAAGGAAACCGCAGCGCTCATGAAGACCCAGAGCCGAAACTCGCTTGGGTGCCGGGGTAGAGCCTGGCGGTTCCCACCAGCCTGGCACACCAGGGATGCTGTGGGATTGATGGGGTGTAAAAGGGGCCCTCGAGCCCGGTGGTGATGCTGCCCTGGCTCTGCGCTCAGCTGGATCCCTTCTTCAGCACGAAGGTTTTTATTTCAGCATGCTTGAAGCTTTAAAATGACTGAAATCTGAGGTTTGCATATGAATTTGATGCCAATTCTGCTACCCCTGTGTTTGGGACCATGCCTGAACTTTGCAGAGTGTTTCCAGGGGCAGGTCTCACCTCTCTCACCGAATCCCAGACTGGTGGGGGTCGGAAGGGCCCTCTGGAGCTCCCCCAGTGCCACCCCCCGCCAGAGCAGGGGCACCTCCAGCAGTGGCACAGGACGGTGTCCAGGCGGGGTTGGAATGGCTCCAGAGTGGGAGACTCCCCCCCCTCTCTGGGCAGCCTGTGCCACTGCTCTGCCACCCGCACAGCAAAGAAGTCCCTCCTCAGGTTTAGATGGAACTTCCTATGGTCAAGTTTGCACCCGTTCCCTCTTGTCCTGTCACTGGGCACCACTGAAAACAGACTGTTCCCATCCCCCTGGCACCTCCCTTTGAGTATTGATCAGCATTGATAAGATCCCCCCTCAGTCTTCTCTTCTCCAGACTGAAAAGCCCCACGTCCCTCAGCCTTTCCTTGTGGGTAAGATGCTGCAGTCCCCTCATCATCTCCGTAGCCCTTTGCCGGACCATCTCCAGCAGTTCCCTGTCCTTCTTGAACCGGGGAGCCCACAACTGGACACAATACTCCACATGTGGCCTCAACAAGGCAGGGTAGATGGGGAGGATGACCTTCCTCGCCCTGCTGGCCACACTTGATGCCCCCAGGATGCCATTGGGCATCTTACCTCTCCAGGCTCATCCTCCGCACAGTTACGGGGACTCGGTACCGAGGGTCAGAAGAATTTGAAGTCACCGCCTCTGGTGAGGGAAGGAGCGAATGAGACGGATGTGATGCTGAATGCAATTTATTTATTGATTTATCGCAGCACGCCTGGGTGATGTGATGGGCAGTGTTCCTAAAGCCTTGGGCTGCCTGCTGTGAATCGCACCCCAGATTTCCAATGGCAGAATCCGTTATTGCAATGGGTGGTATTACACTTGCTCTTGGTGCCCTGATGGTATCAGCTTTTCCTGAAAGGTTGTTGGGTGATGGCAGGGAAACACACAAAGGAGAGCTTTGGCTTTTCCTTATTCTTTCCCTCCAGGCTTCTCACCCTTCCATCCCCAGCCTGCAGGAAGCCCTTGGAGAGCGTGTGATGCTGCGGCAGAGTGCCGTTCCGCCTGCCCTCCTCTGTGTCCACCTGGAGAACCATCACCTTCATCATCATAGAATCATCACAGAATGGTTTGGGTGGGAAGGGACCTTAAAGGTCTTCCAGTCCCACCCCCTGCCCTGGGCAGGGACACCTCCCCCCAGCCCAGGTTGCTCCAAGCCCCGTCCAACCTGGCCTTGAACACCTCCTGCCATGCGTGTGCTGGTGTCCCCTCCCGGGTCTCTGCTCGCCTGAAGGTGGGGACGGGAGCAGAAAAGTGGGGGGGCAGGCACAGAGAAGGAGGGTGCACTTGTAGAGGAAAATACTTTCCAAACCTGTTACTTCCTTCTGCTTTTGAATAGTATTTTGACAGGTGCTGCGGTCCCTGAGCATCTCCTGCGGCCGACGGTCCGTAGCCGGGGGATGAGCTGCGTGTGTGAGTTTTGCTTCTCGCTGCCTGAACTGCAGCTAATCAGAAACAAGAGAGCAGCAGCTCCATAAGTACATCCTTAGCTATACTTATTTAAAGTGAGGGTTAATTTGGGGAAAAGCTTTCGAGGCCAAAAGCCAATGAAAATTTGGATTTAGGCTCCTGTCAAGGGAAAAAGACAATCCTAAAAGCCAACAGACCTCTGATTTTACAGGGGGGACGCCAGCACGATGAGGAGGAACACCTTCTGGCAAGGGTGTTCAGATGTGCTGGCAGGTGGGCGGTCCTCACGCAGGCAGGGTTTGTCCTCCACGATGCGCAACGCCTGTCCTGACACCCCTGGGGTGGCAGGACCAGGGCGGGAGAGGAGCTGGGGGGGGGGTCCTGGGGTTGGCTTCATCTGCCTCGGGGGGGGCGCTGGCTGAGAGTCTAGGGATGGAGAAAATACATTGTCAATGCAAGTCAGATGGCAAGGTGAGGCTAACGCATTCATTTGGTTTAATATGCTAATTAAAATGATTTGTTAATGTTCTGTATAAAAACAGGGGGAAGTTTGGCCCATTAGTGTTTTATAGATAGCACAGAAGCGTACGCTTCGTCCGAATCACGCCAAGCGTGTGCTTCCAGCTCACAGCGCGTCGCGGTGTCATGGGTACTGTAGCTTTGAGGGCTCATTCAAACACATTTCTACTCACCGAATTACAAAAATAAATATCTTCATTATTTCTTTGGACTCGGGTACTTTTCCTGGCAGGAAGGCTCTGCCTGGTCTGGGCAGACCCTGCCCCCCCCGGCGCTGCCGGCACATGCCGAGCGGCCGGGAGCGAGGAGCGGCGGCGGTTGCACACCCACGTGCAAACCCCCCCGTGGGGTGTGCGGGGTTCCACCGGGGCTGCTGCAAACTGCCCCGTGCAATAAACCCCCCCCGGTTCCTGCGGGCTGAGGACCGCAGCAAACGACCCACGCAGCCGGTCTGCTGCTCCGGGAGGTACATAAGGAAACGCTCTGTTTGCTTTCTGGTTTTATGAACCGGAGAGCTTTCTTGGGAAATCCTAATGGCTTTATGGGTTTGAAGCTGTGTTTCTGCAGAGCCGGGGAGCAGCGGGAGCCGGCAGCACAGCCGCAGGGAGAGCGCAGCCCCGGGTCGGGGGCTCTGGGGGGACACCGATGGGGTCTTTCCTTATTTCTTTATCAGCATCACTCCAAGTTCTGCTGCCGTGCTCCCCCCCGCCCTCCGCTGCGGCGTGTCGGACGGAGCCTCGGCACCACAGCCGCTTGCCCGAGTGGCTTTTAATTTTGGGAGCTCAGGATCGGGCAGCGTGCGTCGCGGAAGCGCTTTGATTTCAGAAGGAGGTTACAAGGCGGCAGAACCCAGGGATAACTCAGGCCCAGGCGGTTCCATAGCCTTTCGATCAAGGAGGAAACTGGAGATAAAATGCTGCCGTGGCGGTGGGGGACCTTCGCCGGGGTGCACTGGGCACGGAGGGTGCAGCCCGGAGCCCAGTGGGGTGCAGGGGGGCAAGTGGGGACACGGACCCTGCCTGAAACGAGATCTTCCACCCGACACAGGGCAGCATCGCTGTAAAATGTTCTGTAAATGATTAACCAGCCTTTCCCAAATCGCTGCACAGGTTTCCCTGCGCATATGCACCTCTCGGTCAGACCCAACCTCGTGCCCCCCCCGCCCCCTCCCAAACCGGTACCGCAGCTGAGACGCCCCAGGCCCGGCACGGGGATGTGCGGGGCGATTCCCACACGGAACGGCAGAAGGTGGGATGTGGGAAGGGAGCGGTGCCGCACTGGTTGCCACACACATTCCCAAATAATCCGAGCCGCTCGCGTTGCCTCTGCCTCGCTCTTCGGAGCGTTCCGCAGTGTCGGCTTTCCCTGTTGTGACACAAGCGGGGGGTGTTGAATATCACTGCGGGAACCACTACAGGCTTCGCAAACGGTCGTCTATTATTTTTACCTAATTTGGAGTGAAAAACTACAGAGAAAGAGACGGCTTGCCAGCATCCCGCAGCACCCATTTTGCACCCACCCCGGCGCTGGCTGCCGTCCCAGCAGCATGGCTGGGGACGCCGGTGGCAGTGGTGACAGGTCCAGCCGGCCACGTGCCTGCCCAGCCCCGGCGAGCCTGGCACTGTGTCCCTGTGCGGCAGAAAGCCCTGGGCACGGCTGGGATTTAGGGTACCCGTCCCCTTCGCTTACCAGCACCGGTGTGCCGGGGATGGGGATGAGCGCCAGCACGAGCCGCTCGTCTGGATGCTGGTCCGAAGCCCTGGTGGGGGCTGAGCTGGAAGAGGAATTTACACCCACGTAGGGGGTTTTGGCCTGTGCTCAAATACCCGCTGCGGTGGGGGACGAAGGTGGGTGACATCCCCCATTTTCGGCCAGCCTGCGCAGGGTCCAGCCCCACCACTGGAAAGTCAAGAGGCCGCTCACCCCGTCGGCTCAAAGCAGCGCTCGCTTTGAAATGTGCGCATCGACTCTGAAAACAGTACTGAGTTTATGAGCAATATTATTTTATTCCGAAAGCATTAACTTTCTGACTTAACAGAGCAGAGGGGAGGGAGCCAGAGCGCTGAGAGCCGGGGGGACGCGGCGGGATCCTGTAATTTGGTTTGAGATGCTCACTGTAAAAGGGATATATACCTGAGACTGAGCGGCTAAATAAAACTGATCGATAACGGGCAATGACTGCGTAGTCCAGTAAAACATCAGCTGAATTATTAACTTGGGCATTGTTGCTGTAATCAAACTAATTTATTGACATAGCTGCTATAATAATTCATTCTCAGTAACTTCGATAATTCTGCTATGTCAATACATACGGGAAGACAGGGGAAGAGGGCCAAAACCCGCCGTGGTGGTTCCGTAATTGTGTTTTTATAGTAAGAGAGGGGGATGGGGAGGAGGCGAACGGAGCTTGTCTGGCACTTGGCACCCAGCACCTTTTTGGTCTTGTTTTTCCCCAGCACAAACCGACGGCAGCCGTTGGGTTTCTGACCATCTGATAAACGAAGCGTCAAAAGCAGGCGCTGGGTGAGAGCAGGGGATGAAACCCAAACCCCACCAGGCTCCGGCCGGCGCTTGCTGGGGCGGCTGGGAAGGTCTGGGCGTGCGGAGGAGCCCTGGGGGGCCGCAGGGGGGCCGGGCTGCCAGCGCTGAGGCGATGGATGGGGCACCCGGGGCTCGTCCCGCTGCCCACCGCAGCCACCCTCGACTGCCACGGCGGGGGGGACACGCAGACCGCAGGCGAGCGCGGGCTCCGAGCTCCAGAGAGTCTTTTTGACCTTGAGGCTGCTTTTAATAGGACATTTTGCTGACAACCATGTGTGGATTTGAGCAGCCCAGTGGGTATATCTGCTTGGCCACCCTCGTGCGATGCGCTGGCTGAGCTTGTGCGATGCACTGAGCAAACTCGTGTGATGCACTGGCCAAGCTCGCACAACGAACTGGCCAAGCCCACGTGATGCACTGGCCAATCTCGTGCAATGCACTGGCCAAGCCCATGCAATGCACTGGCCAATCTTGCACGATGCACTGGCCAAGCCCATGCAATGCACTGGCCAATCTTGCACGATGCACTGGCCAAGCTCATGGAATGCACTGGCCAAGCTCGAGCGATGCAGTGGTGCGTGTGGCTTTGCCATACCCTGTCCCAGCCTGGAGCTGGGGGCACAAGGCTCCAGGGAAGGGAGAGCCCAGATGGGCTGCCTTTCCCAGACAGCCAGGTCTTTTAATTATTACTGCTTACTGGTGGTTTAATTGCTGTTAGTAGACTGCAGCAGGTCCTCGTGCCCTCAGCCCCGGGTGAAGGCTACTGCAGGTGAAGGATCGGCACCGGCAGTCCCAGCCCCTCTCCCGGCCCCGGGAGATGCTGCGGGCTGGAAGGAGGCAGCCGAGGTGGCCACCGGGTTCTGGCGCTGGGGACACTCGGGGACACGGCTCGGGGTACACATGGCGGGGGGTGGACAGAAGGGGCAGCCTGGGCATATGGTGGCTGGTGTTTGAATGTCGCTGCCCGATGGATTTGTTTATCCTGGGATAAATGCTCCCGGGCGCGTGGCAGCTCGTAGCCAGGCTCATTAAGCTACGCCTCTGCGTTCCTAATTCAGGCCACGGGCAGCTGGCTGCTGCCGCTCTCCTGGAAGCCAGAGCTGTCGTCTCCTGCCATGCCCAGCACAGGCGCCACGGAGAGGAACGCTCAGACCATTTCTTGGAGTAATTAAACCCAGGCTTGGAAGCCAAAATCTTGGTTTCTGAGTCTTAAAATACCAGCTGCAGATCCTGGGCTGGATTTTGCAGTGTGTGCAGTGGCCGTGCCCGTCGCCTGCCGGCAGCAGGACGTGGGTGGGCTTGCCTGGCTCGCCGGCGGTGGGTGGGCAGCGGCACGAGGGCTCCATGCTGGAGCTGCCTACCGGCAGGGACACAGGACACTCGGGGCTCCACAGAGAGCCCACGGAGTGGGGCTTGGGACATGGTCCGTGGAAATGTGGGTGGAATCATGAGCCCGCAATGCGTGCTGGCAGGACAGAAAGCCCCCCACACCCCAGGCTGCATCCCCAGCAGCGTGGCCAGCAGGGCGAGGGGGGGGATTGTGCCCCTCTGCTGCGCTCGGGGGAGACCCCCCTGCAGTGCTGCCTCCAGCTCGGGGGGTCCCAACAGCAGAAGGACACGGAGCTG
>VZSZ01007530.1:88534-111336 GCA_013398815.1 Ibidorhyncha struthersii
GGGAGGTGTCCCTGCCCAGGGCAGGGGGGGGGAATGAGGTGATCTTCAAGGTCCCTTCCAGGCTAAACAATTCTATGTTTCTATGAAAAGCTTTAGGACAGTGACACCAGGTGACTTACAGAGCTGAGCTGCAACCCAGCGATCACCTAAATGTGGGTTCCTAAACAAAAACAATCGCCAAAATAATAATGACGAGATCTTAGTGATGAACAAGCGGAGTTATTATTTCATTGGCAAATGACGTATGACAGTACTGGCTGCCAAAGCCCCCTGTTGCACTGATGTGCTCTTTATAAAAAAAGTGGCGAACCATATTGTGCGCAGGGAGGAGGGCGCACAGACGGCTCGGCGGGACTTNNNNGGGACTTGCAGTATACGTTTACATTGCACGTTTTCACTGATGTGGTCACGATGCAACCGGTGCCTCTGCTGGCACCCGGCAGCGGTCTTCCTCACGCTGCGGTCCCTCCTTGCCTGAGGAGAGCCGTGATGGGGCTCTGTTGGCTGCAGCTTATTAGATCAGATGAAGATTTTGAAAAAATCAGGGGTGTTTTTCCTGCCTCAAAGGTACGCACCCGTGTGCTTTGCAAGCTTGGGAATGTCTTCTGTGAGCTGCTTGGGGTGTAAGTCAGAGATGAAGGTTTCAGCTGCGTGCTGCCTTTGCAGCAGGGATCCTGTCTTTTTCTTTACTTTGATTGAAATGACTCATCCATAACTTAATTCTGGGGGGATTTACCAAAACAACTTCTGGGCAAATACGTTAGTAGATACTATTTAAAAGATAAATGGGAGCAAATGGGAGTTTTATTTGAGTCGGTTGGGGACACACAAATGAAAACTGAATTACTGGCCCCGGCATGGGAGCGGAGCCTGGCTGCGGTGGGCAGGAGCCAGGGTCTGCCGGGCTGTACCGCGGTCCGTGTCCAGGGTTAGTCAGTGTCGAAGCAACGGTAGTTTTGAAGGCACCAGCGTGGAAGGAGAGTCCTAACCCTGGTGGGTTTGAATGTGACCTTCAGTGAGTGGTGCAGAGCAGTGGGGGACAGACGGATGGACGCTACCAGCGTGGCGTAGCGCTTCGGCAGGAGCTCTTGCCTTGGGTATGTCGGTCAAGGGTCGTCTCATGTCTTTGGCTCCGCTCCTGTGGATTTACGCCCCAGCGTGGGCAGCACCATCTGACATATTGCTGTCCTCGGTCTTTCGAGGCGTACCGGGGAGGGAAATGCTCTGTCAGAAGCTCTTCAGTTAGAATACATTGATATTCATCATGTACCAAACATCTGTTTTAATTATATAGTAGCAGCAAGAGATACCAAAGAACCGGGCATGCATTTAATAACAAAAATAATCAATAAAATTGGGTTTATTAAACTTCCTAAAAGCGACCACAATGTTACCTTTATTAAATTTCTGATCAGCTTATGCAACTTGGGAATGGCTATTTTAAAACCAGAAATAAATTTTGCCGCCGGGTGAAATCCTGTCATACTGTGGGCTGGCGGAGGTTCAGTGACTTCTAATGGAGTAGGGATGGTTTATGTCTCCCACAGATCTCCCTGTCCAGTGGCAAAGCATTTCCGTGAACCAAGATGTACTTCTCCAGGATTTTGGTCTCTGGCTGAGCTGTAGGATAGTTTGAATCATCCACTGTAAAGGATACGTGTGAGTTAAGATGATCTGAAGTAATTCAGGCTTGGGCTGATCTTTATGGTTGGTTTTTTTTTCATTATATATTCAGAAAAAAAATCTTAATTTTAAATGTGGCATTAAATGGGTCTGTACTCCCAGCTGTCTTTGGAGGTTGCTCTCAGGCTGTCCCGAAGATGCCTCCGTGCCCTGGTCTTGGAAGCAGATGCGCTGCGGTCACGCAGCACTTACAGGGCTGGGCTTTGCAGAGACGGAACCGACCATGGGTTGGATGAGCCATGGGCTGGTGCCCACCTCGGAAAGAGCAGGACCCCTGCAAATGTGCGACCTCTCGTCCTTTAGCTTCAGAGGGGCATTTTCTTTTTTTTTTTTTTTTTTTTTTTTTTTTTTTTTTNGATGGTGCCTGCCTGCTCCCTGCATGGGAGTCGTCACCGTGGGTGCAGCATCCCCTCGGGTCCCCTGCCCCGCTGGTGGGGCTGGGCACCGCCGCAGCTGCCGCCGTGCACACAGCGTCCTTCTGCGGTCAATGAGCACGTGTCCTGCTCTGTCACCTTCGGGCAGGACACGGCCGCCTTGGCAGAGGACAAGAAGGACAATAAGTTCTCGCCCTTCATAATGAAAATTTATCTGGGGGTTTCACCTGCCGGGCAGCTTTATCGCCGCTCTGACGGTGACACCGGGCTGGCATCGCCACCGACGCGTGCTGCTCCTGAAGCCAGCGGGCAGCCAAGTTGAAAGGGCGTTCCTCAGTGAAGCAGGGATCATTTTATCATTATTATTGTTATGGTTTGGATAAAACACTGTCATTGAAAGGCTCCGGCTGAAGTTTGTCGCTACGGAAGCAACGAGGCTTTCTTCTGCGGCGCTGGCTCAGGGGGTGACCGACCGCAGGACGGCTGATGATGGAAACGCTCCGGTTGGAGAGAACAGTAATTTGCAGAGTCGGTAGCCTCATCTCACCAGCCCGTGAAGGACCTTCAGGAGATCAAAAGCAGCATGAAAGGGATAGGAGGGGGAGAAACCTGATTACTCCGAGGCTAAATCTTTATTTCCAGAGCGTTTTGACACATCCAATCGCTGTAAATCAGTGACTCTCCCCCTCTTCATTAGGTGCAAGGTAATAGCACAGATTTAACAGAAAAATGAGCAGCATTTGAAGGCCAGAAAGGGCGGCGATGTGGTTTAGTGCGAGGGCCTGGCGAACGCGTCAGCGGAGGCTTTACCTGTCCTGATGTGGCCCCTTTGGGGAAGAGTCACGATTTGACAGCTCTGTGAGATGGAGGGACTCTACCACCTCTTGCGGTTTTACTCTAAGGCCACAGTCACTATTTGAAGCACACAGCACCTTATCCGCGACGTGAAACTCTGTTTTTAGTCTGGAGCCGCTGAACCTTGTTGCATTTTCTTCTGCGAAATGAGATGCCCGACAAAAAGCTGATATTTCCTTGCCTTCCTGGCATTTTTGTGCCATAAAATATGTTAATATTTCAAAGATTCCTTAATTTTCAAATAGTTTAAGTTGCACTATTTGAAGTTTTAAGATCCCTTACACCTGAGTTCCAGGAGGGAAGAGGCCCCCGGCGCGGAGCCTGCCTCTGCTGGGCAGGGATGGGGGGAGGCTGTGGTGGAGGTGGGTTTGAAGCACCACCAGCCTGTGGTGTCCTTGGAGGGGGGGTCAGCTCTGCGGCACGGGCCACTTCCCGCCCCAAAACCTCCCATAACTGCTGTCACCCTCAGCACGTGGGCTCCATCCCAGCGTCAGTGGAGCACGGCTCTGGTCTGAGGCTCTTGAACAGTACTTGGTGGTGAGACTGGTCCAGACACACTGGTGGGCGATCTCCCTCGGAGGGGGACCGGAGGCATCCGCGTGTTGCATAGAACTCATGGTGGGAGAGAGGGGGGAGTCGGCAGGATGGGACAAAACCTTGCCCAAATGTGGGAAAAGGGTTTCTTGGCATGTTTTGGATGCTGCTCTTTAAAGCCTGTTCACACGCAGTGCCAGAGAATTGCACATACATCAGGCAAAATCCCACTGACTCCAACCTGTCATATAAACCGCCGGTTGTTGGGAATTATGTCTTCACGCTATAGTCACTCCGAAACAGGGTGTATACTTCTCTTCATCTGCAAGTCCAAGGGCCTTCATTAATGCTGAATTTATTTTTCCTAACGGATGCATGTAATAACTGTGACGGCGCTCTCTGCAAACAGCCTGTATGCTGAAGGGTGGACAAGGTTTGTTAAATCAGTGTGTTTACAAAAAGCCGTAATAGCTGGGGCTTCTAGCCTTTGCTGCAATTTATTATCAAAACAAAGCAGCGCAAAATATAAATACATTGTCTTTAATAAAATGCATTTGAACATATTTAACATATTTTATATTCAAAACGGTTCTTTTATGCTCTGCAGTGGACCAAAGCGAGGGCTGAATTTCTGCGCATCCCCTGCTAGCATCGGCGTCGGGGCCCTCTGAGGCTGAACTCAGAATTAATTCTCCTTTTGACTGCATTCCTGAAAAATTTGAAATGTTTGGAGGGAAACCAGAGCGTGATGAAGCCGGCCAGGGGACTGCCACTGGTTGGGGTTCAACCAGAAATGGCTTGGATCTACGGACTGAACCGAAAATCACCGGCCCAGAGTCCGGCTCCGCCACCGCTTCAGAGCACGCTGCCGGCCGCCGCTGCTCTCGCCGAGCGCTGGGGCAGCGTGGGCTGCGAAGACGTGCCAATGGTAGGATGCTGGGGATCCATGTTTCCCCAGGCAACGCCGGGGAAAGGCAGGAGGGCAACGGGCAGGATGCTGGCGCAGGGGGCAGAGCCCCTGCCAGCCTTGCCAGCGCGGGGGCAGCCAAGGGCTCTTTCTCTCCAATGTGCCCGGGACACCCCCGGGGCTCTGGCACCCCAGCCGGTCACCGAATCCCAGAATCCCAGACTGGTGGGGGTTGGGAGGGCCCTCTGGAGCCCCCCCAGTGCCCCCCCCCGCCAGAGCAGGGGCCCCTCCAGCAGTGGCACAGGACGGCGTCCAGGCGGGGTTGGAATGGCTCCGGAGTGGGAGACTCCCCCCCCTCTCTGGGCAGCCTGTGCCACTGCTCTGCCACCCGCACAGCAAAGAAGTCCCTCCTTGTGCTTACATAGAACTTCCCATGTTCCAGTTTGTGCCCGTTCCCTCTTGTCCTGTCACTGGGCACCACTGAAAACAGACTGTTCCCATCCCCCTGGCACCTCCCTTTGAGTATTGATAAGTATTGATAAGATCCCCCCTCAGTCTTCTCTTCTCCAGACTGAAAAGCCCCACGTCCCTCAGCCACGGGGTCTCTTCCTAAAAGGCCACAAGCAGTTAAATCCTGCCGGAAATGGAAAATTTCTCTTTGCACTTCCCAGGAGGAATGGCAACACCGAGGAGGACGGAGCGTGGCGGGTGTTTGGCCACAAGAGACGCAGCGTTGGTGGCACAGCGTGTGCAGCCCAGCAGCATGGTAACCATCAAGGACGTGCTCGGTTCTGAGGGCAGTGGTGCTGGGAAGGGCCGAATTCAGCCCCACGGGGAGCACCGGCAGTGCTGGGGGAAGAACTCACCGCTGCCTACTGATGCCGGGACAAGCTCCGGCCCTTCTCAGCACAAGCCCCAGGACGGTGCTCAGCCCAGTGCCCACGAGCCGCTGAGAAAAGCCTGGGAAACCATAAAAGCAGCAGCCGGTTAATTAATAACCTGTTCTCAAGTGAAACGGCAGCAGATTAATAACGTGCAGAAAGGAGCTGGGGCTCAGCCGGCCACCTCACAGTACGAGTCTCAGGGACGTTAATGCCAGCGAGCTACGTGGTGACTTGAGTCCCCATAAACCGGTGGCGATCCGCAGCACTCAGCCTGTAAATACCTTTCCAGTCCCATTGCTCTTGCCAAAAGTTTTTGGAAAAGATCCACCGGAGCCAAGCTTGCGGGACACGAGCAGCCTGTGGGTTGCAGGCTGGTGATTCAGGAGCCAAGTTGGGGTTATTGCTTACGTGAAAGTCCTCGAGGATTCCCAGGTGCTATCAGGCAGCTGAGGGACGGCTCTTTCCCCCTTGCAGCCCCGGCTCCAGACATTCCTTCCTTTCCCCCTCACACACAGTCTCTGGGAGCCGGGAGGTCCAACCTTGTGTCTGTACAACGCAGCCACGCCAGCCCTTGCTGCGGTGGAGATCCTGCTCGGCCACCACAAGAAGCTCCTGCTGAGTCCAGGGAACTTCTTCACTGAGCACGGAAGAAGCTGCCCCGTGGGAGCTGGCTTGGTTTGCAGTTGGGATTCGATAGGAACAAGTGCAATAGCACACAAGGGTGTCTGTACAGTGCACAGACAGGAATGTGTCTATATTGTCCTCAGCACAGGAGAGACGTGGACCTGTTGGAGCGGGGGCAGAGGAGGCCCCGGAGATGCTGGGAGGGGTGGAGCCCCTCTGCTGGGAGGACAGGCTGGGAGAGTTGGGGGGGNGGGGATGGTTTGACACTGAAAGAGGGGAGATTTAGATGAGATCTAAGGAAGAAATCGTTGCCTGTGCGGGTGGTGAGCCCCTGGCGCAGGTTGCCCCGAGAAGCTGTGGCTGCCCCATCCCTGGAGGTGTTCAAGGCCAGGTTGGACGGGGCTTGGAGCAACCTGGGCCGGGGGGAGGTGTCCCTGCCCAGGGCAGGGGGTGGCACTGGATGGTCTTTAAGGTCCCTTCCAACCCAAAGCATTCTGTGGTTGTGTGATTCTATACACAAAATAAACAGGCACATCGCGTGTTGACCATCAGCCAAGCTCCGATCCCAGGGATGGTAAAGCCCAGCGCTACTGGAGGAAGCTGGGGAACGTCCTGGGCATGTGGGACTCAGAGGACCAGAGGGCCGCAGGGTGGCTGCGAGTCAGGGAAATGCCTCAGGCCCTCGTGGGCACCGGCCCCAGGTGTACAGCTCATGTAGGTGAATCATCCCCGGCCCCAGATCTCTGACTGCATTGGTGAGATCTAAATCACGTCAGTGAATACACAGCGACTCACCTGCAGCAGTCAGATGTTCGCTCTTGCGATGGAGATCAGCGCACCCTTAAGGCTGCTTTGTCGATGCCCCTGGTAACCCAGAACCACGTATTCATTTGAAAATTGTTACCTTCTGCCTTTCTCATCGTGTTTCTAATTTGTCAAAACAGTACTCTTAAAATACTCATTTCCACATCATGAAAAACACAGCCACTGCATTTGAATTTTTAATTGTATGGGGGGATCTGTCAAACAAAACCAGGGCAGCGCCTGTGCCCCACGAGCCGAGACGAGTCCCCCCGAGACCCAGCCCCGGCTCTGCCTCTGCACAGAGACCCCTGTGCTGAGTCTCGGCCGGGGGGGCAGGAGGATACCCACCCCCGGCTACCCCAGGGCCGGCTCGGCCGCGCTGGGCAGAGCCGAGCACCCAGCCCGGGCGCAGCTCCCTGCGTCAACTCTTCCTCCGGGGCAAAACTCCACCAGGAGAGCCCGAGCAGGATCTGAGCCTGGAAAACACACATTACATCCCACCACACTGCCTGTAACTCTGGGCAGAGACTCGGGCATCTTGAAAATGCTGTTCAGCCTTCCGGGACGCGCTTTCGGGGAGCTTTCTGCTGTCTCTGGGCAACCAGACCTATCGGCTCTCGTTCTTCCTGCTGCTGTTCAAGATAAAATAGATTTGCTTTCTGTGGTTCCATCGGTTTCATTTTGCAGCCTTTAGCACTCTTTTGCATTCTGCTTTTTTTTTTTTTATAGAGTAGTTTCTTGGGAATTATGGGACATGGGGCTTTTTAGTCTGGAGAGGAGAAGACTGAGGGGGCATCTTATCAATACTTATCAATACTCAAAGGGAGGTGCCAGGGGGATGGGAACAGTCTGTTTTCAGTGGTGCCCGGTGACAGGACAAGAGGGAACGGGCACAAACTGGAACACAGGAAGTTCCATCTAAACCCGAGGAGGAACTTCTTTGCTGTGCAGGTGGCAGAGCAGTGGCGCAGGCTGCCCAGAGAGGGGGGGAGTCTCCCACTCTGGAGCCATTCCAACACCGCCTGGACGCCGTCCTGTGCCACTGCTGGAGGTGCCCCTGCTCTGGCGGGGGGTGGCACTGGGGGAGCTCCAGAGGGCCCTTCCAACTCTCTCCATGCTATGAGTCTGTGATTCTTTGTTGGTTTGGTTTTGTTTTTAAACTGAGCTCAAATTAGCTGATGAAAGGAAATGCAAAATGAGACGCTCTGTGGCTCCGAGGCCGGGCGGTGAGGTGTTTCTTCCACTGCCTGTGCGACTTGTGCTGAGAGCTGAGCTGCAGATGCTGCGCCGGGGTCAGCCATCTCACCAGGGATGGTTTATCTGGTGCTGGGGCTTCATTTCTAAACTTCTCGCCTCTCCCGGCACCATCTTTGGCAGCGCTGGCCGCCAGCACTGCTCCCTCGTGCCTCGCCATCGGGCTGGTGTCACCCTGCCCGCTGCTCCAGCGGTGGGGATGAAGCCCTGAGCCGGCCCCGAGGAGACCCGGCATCACCCCACCGCTCCCTCGGGTTCCCCTTTGTGGTCAACTGTGTTTTCCTCTCCACGACTAACGGGGCTGGTAACGAGTCAGCCCCGGTTTTGCACTATCCTCCTCTCCCCCTGAGTGTGAAACAGGCCCCTTTTTTCTGCATTCTGCTTAAAACCCCACACTTTGGGCTAGAGGCCGGGCACTGCGGGTCCCCTGGTGACTTTCTGGTGCCACCGAGCCAGCTCTGCCCCCAGCGATGCTGCTGAACAGCCCCGCGTCCCGGCGAGGGAGCGCCCCGGCCTCCAGCCCTGCCAGCGCCCCGACGCCGCGTGCGCACCGGGGCACCCCCGCTGGTAAGCCAGAGGGGGAACACTGTGACCGAACAAATAAAGGGTTAAACAAAATGGTGGTGACCATCGCAAGAGAGGTCTCCTGCTACACCACTGTTGCCTTTACAAACCTTCAGACTTTGACCAGCACACTATGAAGTTTCTATTCTATGTTATTTAATGTTATCTACACGTCACATGAATGAAAAAAATATAATGTGGGCTTGGTTACTCTTGCCGAGTAAAGCTTATGTTTTAATTTAGAAAGTGTGGCAATGAGCAGGGGCTGTCCCGGGTATCTGAGGTTATCCTTCCACACATCAGGCAGGTTTGGGTGCCGACCCCTCCTCCTCTCCAAGTCTGCCTTGCTCTTTTGGGGAGCGCTTCATGTTTTACCACTGAGCATTATTCAACTTCCTTATTCTCCCCGTGTGCAGCAAACACATCCCTTTCGCACAACTACTTTACATGTAAGATTTGGGCCTCCTTTTATATGCCTGTTTTGCAAATAAACATCTTCGGGTAATGCTGCATCTGTGCAACCTGTTTGCTTTCAGATTCACGAGCTCAGAGCGAGCGCGACCAGCACCGCGACCATCGATCCATGCGTTCAACCCCCTGCGAACCTCATGAAGTTCAACGAGGCCAAGTGCAAGGTCCTGCACGGGGGTCGGGGCGATCCCAAGCATAAATCCAGTCTGGGTGGAAAATGGATGGAGAGCAGCCCTGAGGAGAAGGACCTGGGGGTGCTGATTGATGAGGAGTTCCCCATGAGCCGGCAATGTGCAATCGCAGCCCAGCGAGCCCCCGGCATCCCGGCCTGCATCAGAAGATGTGTGGCCAGCAGGGTGAGGGGGGGGATTGTGCCCCTCTGCTGTGCTCTGGGGAGACCCCCCTGCAGTGCTGCCTCCAGCTCGGGGGGTCCCAACAGCAGAAGGACACGGAGCTGTCGGAGTGGGGCCAGAGGAAGCCCCGGAGATGCTGCGAGGGCTGGAGCCCCTCTGCTGGGAGGACAGGCTGGGAGAGTTGGGGGGGTTCAGCCTGGAGAAGAGAAGGCTCCGGGGAGACCTCAGAGCCCCTTCCAGTGCCTAAAGGGGCTCCAGGAGAGCTGGGGAGGGACTCCTGATCAGGGAGGGGAGCCATGGGACGAGGGGGAACATGGGGCCACAGAGCTGCAGAGCACTGGGTGACACTGCAAAGGGACCACAGCCCAAACCAGCGTGCCCGGTACCACTGCGGCCCTGCACGGCTCTTCACGTATGTTGCAAGAGATGCTCTGTCTGTAATTTGGTTTCGGTGTGTTGGTCTGTTTATGTTGAAGCATTCACATACAAAGTCGTTCATGCTCCCTCCCCAGAAGCGAAAGGTTTCCACGCAGCAACCCCGGCTGATTGCCAGCCGCTCACATTTGCACACTAGTAGATAAAAATCAAGTGATGGTGAGTATTTCCAGTTCTGCAGTGACATGCTCAGTTGAGAAAATTTAAATAAAGGTGCTTTTGATTAGCTGCAGAGCACTGATTGCAGTGTTTCCGTGATGACTGTTGACATGAACTCCGGCACCCGCGGCCCGGCCTGGGTCGCAGCTGCAGGAGAGGTTTACACCATAAACAGGTTTCTGCCCTGGGGCTGCCGCCCACGGGACACTTCAGTAAGCCCAAGGACTCCTTTTTCCAGGAGTATCTCCTTTCAGGAGAGCAGCCAAGAAAAGCTGTAATTTGAAAAGATGAGCTTGGCTGGGTCTTTGTCCTCCGCGTACTGGCCGTGGCCGTTTCTCTGGGGTGCCGGTCCACACTGAAACATGGTACCACCGCGTGGCAATGGTTGCAAATCTACCGAGCAGTAAGGGACCAGGCAGGGCTTTGGGGGTAAGGGAAAACCGCATATAGTCATCTGCTGTTTCTCTGCTGAAGGTCATTTAATTTAACTCAGGAGAAATAGGTGGTGACATTCCATGTGCTCGCCGGAGGAGCCCACCGAACGCTGCTGTGGTGGTGGGTTGGGTTTGCCCGTCCCAACGATGCTTCAGGCACATTAGTGGAGTCGCTGCTCTTCTGTATAAATCTGCTTTAGAAGCTCAAAAAGTCTGTGTTAAAACTACAAAATGTGAAAAAAAACCCAAAGTAAAATAAAGTAAATAATGTAAAGAAGTGTGGGAAGACCCTTGGCGAGCGGGGCTGTGGATGGCCACCCCTGCGGGCTCTGGCAGCGCCGCCGCGGGCCCTGAGCTGGCTCTCAGACCGGGGTGCGGGCTCCGGTCCTGCACCCTTCCCTTGCCCAGCACCCCGAGGTGGGAGCTGCAGAGCCCATCCCGGCAGGAAAGCCCACCAGCCTCCCGCAGCCAGGTCACCGCCCGGGACGCTGTGCCGATCACAGAATCACAGAATGGTTTGGGTTGGAAGGGACCTTGAAGACCATCCAGTGCCACCCCCTGCCCCGGGCAGGGACACCTCCCCCCAGCCCAGGGTGCTCCAAGCCCGGTCCAGATAAAATCGGATGGGTGTAAACCTGCCTGGGCTTGTGTTCCATCAGCAGGAGGCGCTTCTGCAAAACTCAGGTAACCGTGTATCGGAAGTCCTGTTACTAACCAACACTCACACAGCACTCGGTCCCGGTGGCGTTGGGCACAGCCCAGCAGGGAGCAGGGTGGGCCAACACCCTGCGGGCTCCGCTGGCCAGGACAGACCCCCACAGCGAGGGGCCACGGCCGGCACCGGGGGCTGCGCTTCCACCTGGAATTCCTGTTGGGAATGGTGGTGACGTTGTGTCCCAGGCAAGAGCAAGCCAGGAAACGGAGACCGGCTATTCTGCCGAACTTTTATTCCAACTGATACAACACACATTGATTTGGTACACAAACAAACTCGTTTTTAAGGCAAACAATGATCTCAAAATGGTGTTTCCATACACTACAGTTCCCACAACATCTTTGACAGAAGTACAACAGATTAAAAACAGTATTAGAAATAGTACTGTAGTGGAATTTAAATACATCACATAAAAGGCATCATGGAAGAAATGCAACAAAAATACATCTTCCCACTCCAAGAGGTAAATGGGAAATAAAAGCTTTCATTTACGCTTAAGCTCTCTGAATTCATTTTTGAAAGTGCGTTCCTCCAGCCACGACCCGTTACGGCAGCCGCCGCTGGCAAACAGTGCTTAAACTCCTTTGCTGTAAACAAATTAAAAGCGGACATTTTTTCCCATGTTCCGATATTTAAAGTAGCTTCTTCATATTCCCACACCCAAAGATGGACAGGACTGCCTTTTTCCAAATATAAAAGTGTCCTATTTCACTTAAAAAAGGCATGGCGTAACAAAATTATTTTAAGTGAACTAAAGTGAAACCACCCAACACTTAGTAACGAGCCCATGTGCAGTTCCTCTAGAACCGAACACGGGGTCCTTCCCGCAGCCGACTTCAGGCAATGTCACCTTTGACCTCTTCTCTCATTACTGCGTAGTGGATTGATTGCGCACAGGAAAAAGACAGACTCTCCTCCTGCCGCTATAAAAGAGCTGATAAAATGGGATTAATTCCCTCTTCCTTGCAGAACTTCTCCCTCGGTGCCCCGCTCAGGATCCCAGATGAGCTGTGCGCTCTGTAAGCGCCGCTGCTGAGCAACGTCTCGACAAGGAATGATTCGGTCCAATTGTTAAGGTCAGCCCGACATATTTTACAAGCGACTGTGTTCGTTTATTTGTTTTAAAAAGCTAACGTACATCAGCTGAACAATACCAATCCTCTGGGCAGAACAACAGGCTTTTTATATTCCAAAATAACTTTTTTTTTTTAAAAAAGTGTGAATCCTGCAAAGCACTTTTTCGAAGAGAATGAATAGAATTTTTATTTCACCGTGTTCCCCACAGTGCTGATCAGCAAACGAACCGGGGCCAGCAGCTCCGTCGACGTGCAGGCACGGGCAGCTGGTGAGCTCCCGACCGGCTCCGGCACAGCGCAGCAGCTCGCCAGGGCCGCGCGCCTCCCGGTGCGGGGTCCCACGGCCTGAGGGATGCAGGCGACTCCTAACGGAAAAAGGAATTTAGTTCATGAAATTGAAGGAGATGATGAGTACCGATAAAGGTAAGGCAGTACCTCACAAAATGGGCCTCTCTGGTTCTGGGCTGGCTCTTGAATTAAAGACAGACAGTAGTTTTTCGGCTGCACTCGAACACCACCCAGGTAAAATTAGATTTATGTAGACAGTGGCTTCTGCTGTCAGATTAATTATTTTTGTTTGACTGGTATGAAGATAAGGAATTAGACAAGACGGTAGCAGAACAAGAAAAGTGAGTAGCCAGTTTCTCTTTTGAGTAGTTGCTTTTGCAAAGAAAGGAAGAGAAGTAAAAATAAAGGTTCTGTGCAAGAAATTCCTTGCAGATGCAGGATTACATGTGCCTTTAATGCCCCTGAATTTGACACTATACGGCACGTAGTATATGGTGTACAGCTATACGGTATACTGTATTTTATTGTATTTGCATCTAATTTCACCCAAGAGGCCGTGAAACAGGAGACGTTAGAGGCTATCATCTACAAAAGGGTGAAGAAAACAAGTAAACAACATAGCCCTTTTAAGAATAAACTTCAGATGTGACAGAAATGGATTAGAATTCAGTTTTCTAATAAAACCTGGAAGTTACCTGGGGAAAGATCTGACTATTGCACACACTTCTACCCACCTCTTCCAGTCTGTTTACTTTTAAAAATTCCCAAAGCTGCCATATCTCTCAGGTTTGTCTTGTTGGAGAAAAGAAGAAATAGACTATTTTGGGGCACTACTTTGGCCACTTTGTAGGACATTTTAGTAATGAAGAAGTTTTGAGTGGCATCCCCATTACTTACAAATCATTTGATGTTCATTTTATCCCTGGACATGTGCCTTTCCAAATAAAACAACTCATATGAAAACAGTATTTTTGGCTTTGTAAACCTTTGCCATTAATCTGCAGGAAGAAGAACGTTTACTGTTTCTTACAACCTGTTTATCACTCTCTCCATCTGCTCAAAGCAGTTTTATGGTGTGCTTTGCAAAGAGCAATTCTTGTTATGCCTGGGTATTTATTTAAAAAAAAAAAACAACAAAACCCCACAGATTTCTCACTTGTGCTGTTTGCCCCAACACTACATCCTCCTCAGCAGATGAGCTTACTTTAGCATCCACGCGTCATAAACTCGTGCTACGGTCAGTTCTCCAAAGAGAACGATGTGCCATGACTGGTACAACACAACCTTTTCGGGTTTAAGCCACTGAAATCCAAATAAAGTCTCCTAATTTTGTCTTCCTTTAATTCTTGTGGGGTTTGCCCCTTTCTCCCCATGTCCCTTCTCTCCCAGAGAAAAGGAGGAAGAAGGACTCTCTGAAGTAGGTAATCTTAGTATTAAAATATATATAGGAGTGGGTCTCTTCAGTAATTTAATCTGTTGAATCTGTTCCAAGCGTCCCCTGATTGGAAAACCATTTTTTCTACCTTAACGCAAGAAAATTCCCTCCAAACTCTATTTTAGGCACACAAATCGTCATGTTCTGCAGCTCAGTTATGAACGGCAATAACAACAGAATGTAGAAACAAAACCAATTCCTTCCTCTGCATTTGAGAATTTTTGGCACATTGGATAAATAATTATTTGGCACTAAAGTCCACTCAGCAATACCATTTTCAGCGATTCATGCAGCTGCTAACGTGTTACAGATACCCCAATTCACAGTAAGATTTAAAACTACTCGTTGGCAAAAGTAGGTCCCATGCAAACGGATCAATGCTCCTTCACGCCGCTGTCCGTCGGATTTCCTCGGACAAGGTGATCGATCTCTCCTTCCACTCATTGTTTGAGCACTTGGAGACGGCGTTGGCAGCTTGACAGAACTTCTGGAGGAGGATCTTTCTGAGTAGCAGGTAAACCCACGGATCCAGTATCTGATTAAGTGAGGCCAAACGCACAGCTGTCAAGAAGAAATTGCATTCCTTGTGCAGTTCTGAGCTTTGGGCTTCACCCGAGAATCCCTTGCAGTGTTCAAACGATGTGTGGCTGAAGATCATCTTCAACATCGTTATCTAAGGAAAGTCAGGAGGAAGAAGTGAGGTACGTTAAGAGACCGGTATCTCTACATCACTGTATGCAAATACCCCTAAAGACAAAAACCTGTAAAGAATTNAGAGAGCAGCCCAGCTCCTGTGTTGTGTGTAAAATGAGTGTCAAACATGATAACTTTCAGCTATCAGCCTGATTTATCTATAGATCTCATGCTGAAAACAAGGCAGCTCGTGCTGCTTCCCAGCTCGGGACACAACAGAAAGCTGCGCACTAAATCTGCGAGGTTCGAGATGGCCTTGGCTAGAAAGGGAAAGTACTGACCTTGCAAAATTCACTTAAAGGGACTCATTTTATCATTACCATATTATCACAATTACAAGGAACAGCTGAATACCTCATGATGAGTAGAGCTCTTTAAAATTATGTTATGAACAGTAAATGTCAGAAAAAAAGAATTTTGAATACCAAAAAAGTCTTCATTTTTTTTTAAAGCTATTTTATTCTATGACTTCTAAATTTTAGAATTTGATTTAAGGTAAACTATCTGCTTATGAACTGAGCCAAATTAAAAGGAAAAGGTTAATAAAGGCGTTTTGGGCTAGGAGTCAAGAGAACAGGAAAAAAATCCCTTTCTGTTGTCAAAAGCCACAGACTGCGTTTTGTGTTAACCTGACCTGTATTTTCCTCCTCTGCCCGCTCAGTTCAGCTCCCCCAGTGAACACAGTGACAGATTTAGGAATCTGTTTCCCACAGCACCTGAACTGGCGTGACCAAGAGACACTACACTGCAAAATGCTTCACACCAGTAGAAATTTCCGTAACTGATGTCTCCCACACCTCACAGCACAGACCAGCAAGCTCTGGCCTGGGAGCCAAAAGCTACACGCAGGTTGATTTTTTTTTTTTTTTTTAAATTAGATGCAAGCAGGCGTGGCACCATCTTAATTTACAATACTAGGTACGCAGCATAGGGCTAGCGGCGTCCTGCCATGGGTGTTACGGGGATGGCAGATGTCAGAACATAAGCACTGGTCAGCAACAGTCAGAATATTCAGAAAAGCCAACGAAGAGGCAGCTTTGATTAATACTTTCACCCCCAAATCTGTACTTTAAGGTAATTTTATTACTCGTATTTTAAAGTGTCAGCGACGATACGTGCTGTTGGTACGGGACTGGCAGCGGGGAGGATCCATTTTTCTTACAGGTTGCTACAAGGCTTATAATCTTACTGCACTATAATGATTCAATCAAACAAAAATAACAATACTTTGTACTTCCTCATTTTCCAAGCGAAGACATACACTTTACAGTTATCAATGCCGTGAGCCTTGAAACACAAGGGCACCTTTGCTCTCACATTACAGACTAGAGGTAAGACGCTGCCACGGGCTGCACAGAAACCCTGGCGCTGCCGACGGGCGCAGCCGCGCTCCCGCTGCGGTGCCCAGCCCCAGGAGCGCCTCTTTGGCTATCACACTGCTGCTGCTTCAGCTGGAAACGGTGACAAACTTCTTGTTGTTTGGGTTTTTTTTTTTAAAGCTGGTGCGAGAGCTCACCAGAGCTGGTGTTGTGATGCTCTCATATACTAATGAGAAATATGAATCACATTTTGAAAGATGTCAGGTAGATATAATTTTCCATGGTTTATTTGGTATCTGTTGTCTCAAATTTTCTCCTGAGTTTTCTATACCAACTACAGCTGCTTAAAAATGTCACTTTAGAGGTATTTAGTTGCTTCTCTACAGATAAGCTAGAGTGGATTTTGTATTGCAATGTTTTTTCCAGGGGCCCATAAACACAGAGACCAAACCGCCTCTGAGCAGGCACTTGGCAAGCACCTTGCTGCCCGAGGACGTGCGTATCAGCTGTACGATGGGGAAAATACCTGTGCGCTCACACCCGGCTGTGATGCACAGTGAAGCGCTCAGGCGCTTCCGAGCACGGAAAAAGGCAGAGCCGATGTGAGGACGTCAGGGAGCTGCCAGCTGGGCTCCCCGCTGGGTACCAGGTCCTACCACGGAGCGAGGCGGGGAGCGACCTGTCGCTTGGGAAGCCACGGGCAGGACCTGAGGGCTACACTCTGTCCTCCGAGGGCAGGGCTATTGAACACCTCACTTTTTCTCCACAAGTCCTTTTTCTTTGCTTGCAAATCCCTCTGGGCATGACTTGAAGACCTTAAGGGTCTGAATTTACTGTCTGGATATCCTGCAGAATGCAGATGCAGTAGGTCCGCACATTTTGATGTGTCTGCCGTGTACGTCAAGGAGATGGGTGCCCACGCACAAGGGCTCTCATGCACACCTCATTCACTGTCTTTGCAAAGGTCAGCGGTACCATCCACCCAATCAACTGGCAGCCAGTCCTGAAAACAGCCCGAGGGACGAGACTTATAGTCAATTATTCACAGCCCTGTCCAACTTCTCGACTTCAGCCTTTCGAAAGAACCAAGACACCCCGCGCCAGCAGCAGCACAAGCCGCGTGGTCCCAGCCACGGCTTTCCCACAGAAGGCTGTCTTCAGAGCGGAGTGTCACCCAGAGAGGTCACATCTGGACTGCTGCTGTCCCCAGAAACGGGGACAGTCAAAGCAAGAGCGACCAGGAACAGAGGCTACGGGGGAGGATTTTTCCGTTCAAAGGGATACTCTGGGTGCCAGATCAATAACCGTGTGTTGACCTTGGAAAGACTTAGATGAGTCCGGAAGGTAGGGCAGCTCGGCCAGCAAAGTAGAATTGTTTTTGTTTCTTTAAATAGAAGCAGTTGAGGACTTCATCTACTACATTTAATTTAAATAAAACTGAAAATAAGCAACCATCGGTAGAGCTTTTTAAAAACAGGGATAGATCCAGATCCAGACCACCTCAAACAGCCACTTGTGCACCAGACCCACACAACCCCATCACTTCCTCTGCCACCTCCGCTTGTTTAGGACACTGTCACTGTCACCGTCACAGCTCGGCCTGCGCTGCCTGCAGCCCCTGCCTCCTGCACCCACCACAGTCCGGCACACCCTACCTCCTGACGGGGACGGCAGCATCACCGTGCCGTAAGGAGTGGCGCCGTTACGCGAACACGCATTTGGCATTCCCAGTACTCGGATTACTTTCTCCCAGATCAGCTCTTCCTTTGGGAACTCTGCAATGACCCTCGTTTTGCAGACTTTGTTGTCTTGTTGTTGTTAGGGAACCCATGGAGCTATAAAAATATCAGGCTAATAAAATACATTTCCCAAGCAGACAACTGCTGCTTATTTTTGGTTTTATTACATAATATTCCTTTACTGGAATATTTGTGGGACCAACAATTGCTCTACTGGAAATTTTATTTGTTTGATATCCTTAGAGGTTTTTTATCATAGCCTGTGCCGGTCTTCTAAAAGAATTAAAAGAAAGACTGCAAAAGGTAGAGGAACAACATCAGGTGGAATAAAGTGAACGGAACCACACAATTTATGCCAATTAAAAATATGGCTTAAAATGCACATAGTAATATAGTTGATAATTGTATTCAATTAGAGTAGATAAAACTTTACTGTTATCACTGAATGTAGTTTTATAACAACATTAAACCTGCACTGCCCTGGTTTTCAAACTTACAACCAAAGACAAGATGTGTTTTCTGAGATATGTTTACAGTGTTTTGAATAAAGTTGGACTGCAGTCCCCTAGAACTTTTCAGGGTTGTTTCACAGGCTCCCCAGCTGGCAACCATCACTGTGATATATTGCCACCAGCTTAACTTTACATGGGCAGCCTGTGTTACCCCAGGGACTCCCAGGAAGCTCACTATTATATAGCAAAGAGCGTAGAATGAATTCCCATTTTAGTTAAGACAAAAAAAGAAAAAAGAAAAAAAAAATTCCCAAAGGTATATTTCCAGTTTTACAAACTATGCTGGAAACTGCTGCTATCTGCAATAAAAGATGGAGAATAAAACAGTTGATGTGCTTAAAGGTGCATATTTTTCAGCCAAGCAAGAGCTGAGTAGCTGGTCTGGAACGCAGGGTAAGAATCTGACGGGAAACTCCTGGTCCCAGACTGCAAAATCTTTTCTTGAGATAGCTTCCAAAAAATCCAACTGCGTTTTCTATGCATCATGAAGACAGGAGGATTCATCCTCTTACACCGCTGCTCCTCTCCCATCAGCCCTCAATAATGCTCTCACACACAAAGTGGGCCGTGGAAGGGACAGACGATTCTCCTGATGAAATGTAAATAGTGGCTGTGGTGAGTGAACCACGGAAAGCCATGATGGAGAGTATATGATTTTTCCTTGCAATGACTAACAATATCTACAGTCACGTACCATCTTGTTTTAAAATCAAAATTGTAATTTTGTCTCATTAAATTTTTAGGACTCTCTTCCACCACCTGCGCTGAAGCTGAGGCAGAATGAGAGACTTCGGTTCAAGCAGGCCAAACGCCGTTACAGTCTCTTGCTTGTGGACCCCTGAAGGAGAACTTCCCATTGGCCAGCACGGACACGGATTCCTTTTCTAAAGTAGAAATACTGCCCGTCGCAGGCAAAGCTGAGACAAGTCCAGCCAACTAGACTACAGAGGGGTGCGTTTGGCACCCGCACCACCTTAGCCTTGGTTCTCCCCCTCACTGTAGCTGCCGGTCCATCAGAGCGACAGGATCTAAGTTATAGGGCACCTGACAATCTGCCTTTATTAGCAACCTTCTTGCAGTAGGGTAATGCAAACCCTCCTGGTGTGCGTGTGTGCGTGGACCACAGACGGATCGCTACGTCCTGGGCGGAACTGCTTCTCGGAGCCGGCTCGGCATCAAGGCCATGCTGCTTTCTGCTCCGCACATCTGGCACAGGCGCTGGTGGCACGGCAGGCAGCGCTCCCATCTGCCACCCCACCGGGCACGCGCCACCACAGCAACCTCAAGCACATCACTTCTCCGTTCCTGAGAAACACACAATAGTGAAATCATCTGCAATCCTCTTGGAGAATTGCTGGAGAAGGCTGAGGATTTTAATAAGAATGTGTTTACAGAAGGATAATCATGCAGGGAATCATGACAAGGTTCCATCAAAGTCTAGAGGGATTCCAACAAATGGGGTCTAATTTCTCCCGCTTGCTTGTGACCTTCTCTAGACAAATACAGCCCAGCAAAATCCAGTCTTTTGGCCAAACTAAAACAGTCAGTACGCTGGGGCGGTTTTGAAACGGGTGGCTATTTCAGGCTCAGAGGGAAGCGGAGCGTTAGTGGGAAGAGTTACTGATTCATAGAAAAGGAGCCATCTATTTTCCCTGCAGCTCAGTGCTAGCACTGTCTTTTTTCATCTTTAAGTGAAGGCGCTTTCCCTAACTATGTTTTGCACACCTAAAACTATTACAAAAGAAAATCTTTTTAATAAAAATACCCGTAAAGGAGAATGTATTTAACTTCTGCCTGACAGGAGGGTTAAGGAGAAGGAGTATTTTAACAGGAAAAGCAGCAGAACACCTGAGCATTTCAGCTTTGATAGCCTTGAAACAACTCTGTAAGTGAATGATTCTGTAGCCCGGAGCTCTTAAGAGAATTATTATGAGAATTGCAGCTTGTGCTGCACTGGTGTTTCTGTGCAATCAAGGAACAGCTTCCTCTATTTCACCTCAGACTCACTTCAATCTGCTGTCAGTTTAGTTCAACAGTTATGCTCCACAGCCGAGCACCAAAATAAACAGAAGGTTAGAACTGAAAACCACTTATGATAAAGCAGTAACTTATTTAAGCAGAGCGTTTTCCCAGGTTCTCCATGCTGAATCCAAGTAAGATCCTGAGTGCACAACAACAGGAGACAATGCCTGTATTACATATGCACTGGGCCTCTCTTCTACCAACTCCAGCGTAAATCAAGAAAAGGTGGGACGCTTCATTAAGCCGTTTAGAGCACAGCCACTATCGTCAGAAGTTTCACTTTTCTGCTAAATCACATTTGATTTTGTCATTTTTATCAACAGTTCAAGTCTAAAAATACTGTCTGTGTAAAAGAGCATTACCTAATAGTAATAGCTGTCAGAATCAGATTTCTTTTAAGATTTCTTTTAAAAAAAGATTTCTTTTAAAAAAGATTTCTTTTAAAAGATTTCTTTTAAAAAAAACCCCAACAAAATATCTGAAAATCCCTGGATTCCTGTTTCAACTAAGTTTCTTACAACTGCTAAAGGATGCAGCTATAGGTTAAATGAGTTCTACAACCTGACTTTCACTGAAAATGCACTTTCCTTACTCCATGGTTACTCCTCCAAAAATCTGGCCTTTTATTCCCAATTTGTACTTTGTAGCTGTACAGAAAACACTGAAGTGTATGTATAAACACGCTTCTGGAGTCACAGCTCTGCATTTCCAGAATAAAGACTGGAGAATATGCTGAGTAGACAGGGGAGCTTTGCAGAACTCCACACAAGAAGATATATGCTTTCAAGTGTGGCTGTGGCACCGGGCAGCGAACTGTTGACAAAGTCACTCTGGGTCACGGCAGTGTCGCCCACCCCGTGGGGCAGCAGTCCTCCACACGATCGCAGCACGCCTGCAGAGCCTTTGCCAACCAGCGTCTCTCCAGCTGGCCCTGCCTTCGCCTGGGAGCGCCGGGCTCCTCGCCCAGGGAGGCAGCTGACCTTCCGTGGCGAAACCTCCGAGAAGCCCTGCTCTCTCTCACCAGCTGCCCCAGCGCTTTTCTGGAGGTGCCAGCGCTGTTTACGACAGGCTCTCTGACCTGGGCTCTGCTCCATTAACTCTGCCCACAGATCCAGTCAGTCGAGCGGGAGCAGCTCTGTTGGTTTGACTTCTGACTGTTCCATCTGCAAAAATGCCACGGGAAGCAAACCCCCAAGAGGAATCCCTGCATCCTCACTGATTTTTCTGAGTACTCAGGTTCTGAAGGAAGAGAAAAAGTGTCCCTCGTCTCAGGGATTTGCTCTCGATGCTACAAGGCTGGTTAAACCCTCCGGTGCAATGGTCCCATGGCCCCGGGCTGGGCGAGGGAGCAGCACGGTCCTGCCGCCTCGGCAGCGGAGGGAAGCGTGGAACCCGCATCCCAACGGAGAGACTGCAAAAGCAAGGGCTGAGAGGCAAACACACTTCTTTCATTTAATAACTGCCTTCTAATTTTTTTTCATCTGCTCAATCACGGACAGCCATGCGACAGTTAACTTCCGTAGAATAATGAAATCCTGGTGTCTCCCCTCGGGACCCAACCGCAGGCGCCAGCCTTGGCGGTGCCACAGCAATGCTAACGGCGAGCCCAGGTGTCTGGGGCTGCGGGCGATCCGTGCGCAGAGACACAGGAACAGCGGCAGGGCAGTCTCCTGCTTTAACTGAGCAAATCTAATGCTCCTCGGGGTGTGAGGAGCAGAACCTTATTCTTTGCTCTCAAGTTCTCACTAGATTTTCAGTGTGGTTTCATATTTTTCTTTCATTCCAAGCTGTTAATGATCTCTAGAAAGTTAACTTATGACCTCTGACTTATTTTGGGGGGGTTATTTTGGAGATTTGATAGCATTTTAATTAATTTACAAGGATAACAATAATGATTAAATCTTTTTCCTCCTATTTTTACCTCATCCCCATCGGCTGTTAGCTTTGTCAGCCATTCCTCTTGCCACAGCCCCATTAACAAAAGCTCAAGTTCTCAGAGCACAGGAAGGAAGAAAAACAGTTCTCTGGCCATAAAGTACCTTTTGCCTAAGTTCAAAATTACCATAGCCAGCTTCAGCCCTCCCCTGCTTACAGATCCCAAGTACAAACTTTCCAAAAATCATACTGTCCTCTGAGAGCAGAACAAGCTGGCCTTTTTAGATGGGGTGCCAGGCTCCCCGGTGTGCCCTCGTCCCACACGGCAGAAAGAGACGGAGATTCAGCTTCCTCCGCTCCTAAATCATCAGCAGGGGTTTACGCCAGTGGGACAAGAAGGGGTGTAAGTGAGGGATAACAACGCAGTGGAAAGAAATGCAAGAGTCCTTTAAAAAAAAACAACCCAGAAACATAAAGCCCTGAATGCTGCCATAAGTAAGAAACAGCGAGCAGTCTGCTGGAAGCCAGAGGGCACTCTCAAAGTCACAAGTCACACTGTTTCTCATAAAGCACCAAAGTAAGTTTTGCTACAAGGCAGGAGCAAATAAAAAAAGCGTGAATGGCTGTTTACCATGAGCACAGGGCTCCAACACAGCAAGAAACTTCCCCACAGGTTTCCCCAAATGAGGAACAAGCAGGTTCTGGTTCCCCTTGTCCTGTCACCTTCAGACCCCTGCGGTGGCAGCCGGCAGGTGCACCGTGCCAGGCAGGAGCTCCCAGCGCGCCGTCCCTC
>VZSZ01007530.1:113090-139497 GCA_013398815.1 Ibidorhyncha struthersii
CGGAGTTAACGGTGTCAAGAAGTTTTACGGATTAAAAGCGCTGTTAACAAAGGCCAGTTTAAAATACTGCCGTGCCCCGGTTTTATGTTGTATGACTGAGCTAAACCACAACATGGGGGAGAGCCGCGTTTCCCATAAATAAGAACCCTGTTAGAAGTTATGCCTTGCTTTATAAATCACTGAGCTGTGGCTTCTTTGTTAATCTACTTCCTAGACCACGTACCACAATCCGTCCTTCAGCGTTGGACCCCAGCCGCTAACCCTGCCGATACACAGCAGGACGGCGTTTCCAACCAAAATCCAGTGCTGGGAACGATGCTCACGCTGAACTCAGGTGTACACAGCTTCAAGTAGAAAGTCTGGAAAAGCGTGAGACAAAACTCTCCTTTCCCCCCCCCTTTTAATTGGAACATCGACACACTGAGTTGGAGCCCCTGTGAGTTCAGCACACGCCTCTGCTGCGTCCCTGGGAAAGTTTTTGTGCCACCATTTGTTGCTGCAGTGGGTGTTTGTGCCCCCCAGTTTCACAGGGGGAAGGGTCCGCGTCAGCGTAGGTGGGCGTTACTGCTGGACCCGCTCCATACCCTGGCTATGAGACAGTTTGGAAAATGGAACTAATACGTTGATGCTAAGTATGAAGCACTCTACAAGCTTTTTTTTTTTTTTTTAAAATGCAGATGTAAGCAACCTCTTTTTCCAATCAAAACACTACTCATTTTGGTAACGGGAGGACACGTGAAGTTAGTAAATTGTGGAGGACTTTGCTTAAAGCTGTTCTCATAGCTGGACTGTTACAGGAGCATTATTCCCTTCTGTTGCTCTCTTGTCCAAGTTTTGGAAAAGTTTGCACAAGTATCTATATATCCATACTTAAAAACCAACCCCAAACAAACACCCTGTTAGCTGTTATTTCTGATTAAAGAACAACAAAAAAATCCTTTAGGTTAAAGGAATTCCAGACAGAAGAGTCTATGACCAGTGATATGTTTTGATTAATGCTCCAAGAACAAACTATGGAATTGATTACAAAAATTAGCAGCAGAGCTTCTTCCCCAGAAGCATGTGAAAAGTGCGGAGACTCACACAGCAGTAGCGTCCCTGGCAGAGAAACTGCCCAGCCAGGAATGACTCGCGAAGGGAGGTCCATCCTGAGGTGTTGCCATGAACAGCCAGGAGTGAAGGTGCGTTACTAGGGCTGGAGGCACTGTGGGACTTGCGGGTCCCTTACAGCTTCCATCTGCTTCAGTCAAATTTTATTCCCATTTAAAGCATGTTTTTGTACTGCATAAGAACATCCACTCTAGGATCTTAGTAACTCGGCTCATATATGACTTGAAAAGGACTCCAGCGTTGTCTTCCTTAATGGAAGACGACATTAAATTGTTGCAGTTACCAGTTAAAGTGAGGTGCTTATGGAGAACGAAACTTCTCCGAACCCTTCCATTCGCCTCCAGTACCACCCCAGGAGAGCCAAACTCCATGGGTCAGCTCTCGATTTTTAAACTTTATTTTTAAGAAGCCTTTTCTGGTACCTGGGTAAAAGGCACCAGGTGTACTACAATACTTGGTATTTCTTTTTCAACATCTGTCTAGCAGTGCTACATTGGGATTAGAAAGGTTTTGAGTATCTTCAACACTATTAGTATTTTTCATTACTGGCGGGCTGATGACTGTGCCATTGCATTTAAAAGGTGATCGTTTAAAACACTGGCCTGCTAATGAGCAGCACAAGCCCATGCTGCAACATGCTACCCCCCACTCCCCAGAGAATAAGGCATGGCAAACGGGCAAGTAAATGCCTCATGCCCTGAAAAGGATCAAAGCGTTGCAGATTACTGGGCAAAACAACTAATTTGCAGTAGTTGATTATAACTACTTTTTAGCCTGGGGGGTGAGAGAGAAGCCAGACCTAACACAGCCACTATTAATCCCCAGTGGTTCATCACAGTCGCTTGCATCGGACAAGAGCATCCAGGAGTGAGTTACCTGGTGCGGAAATGAAGCAAGCCTGTTTTAAGATGTACCAACATGGACATTTTAAGGCTTTTTATTATTGATTATCTATCTGAAGAAAAAAGAAACATTTGTCAGCAGTGAATTTTACTCTGTTGCCAAACTTAGATAAAATGAAAGTCTATTCTGCTTTTGTTTCGACTCACTTTCTAGTTTTCAAGTCCCACAGAAAAATGCTTACTCAAAACCACCATTACCATTCATGAATGTATTTAATTTTTCTTAGAAAAGCACATTAGCCCTAAACTTAACCTAATCAACACTTCCTCCTTGGCCCTGATGGTTGATAAGGCTGCACAGAAACGCCCGCTCATTTCTATACGCGCCAATTTATCCGACCCAGTGGCTGAACTGAGGGCAAGGGAAATACCTTCTAGTGGAACGGGGAGATGCACTGCCAGGCTACTGGTGATAATCCCCCACCCAACCCCAAGCCCACACAACCCCCTGACTACAGTAAACCCACACCTTCCTACTGCCTGAGCGTCACCTACCTTTGTGGCTGTTCAGACAGGGACCCTCTTTGGTTCTAATTTATTTGCTGATGCAGCAACTAAAAGAGTAATCTTCCGTGTCCCTTATAACAGGCATGCAAAGTCTACCATAGTTGCCGTGCCTTTGTATTTTAAAATGTAAAAATCAAAATAATTTAAACATATTGCTTCCTCTAAAAACTTTCTGAAAAGAAGATATGGAACACATACAGAAGAAAATACCTTGAAGTTTTGTAAAAGCTCATTTTAAACCTGCTGCCCTTTAAATCCAAAAACATTTTCAGCACTTAAAGAACTGAAAGAATCTGAAAATTTACGATACGTGTGGCCAGGTAAGTGGAGACACTGCCCTTCTTGCAATGCAGTAAACACAGAACAACAACAACAAAGTCTGTTAATATAGGGTATAATGAGAAATTTGCTCAAGTTTCCAAGAGAACGCACTCACTGCACAGTTGACTCACAGGTTTTATTTACACTTGTCTACAGAATCATTTTGCCTTACATTTTATCTAAGCCAAATGAAACCATAATTTTCCTTTGTCTGTAGCCTATCGTTTGCTAAATTTAAAAACTTTCATCTGTTAAGTACAGCAACAATTTTAATACAAAGCACAAGGAAAAAACCAAAGGCTAACAACATAGCATCTATTAGATCCGATTTTTACAATTTAGTAGTTGGACTTTGAAGTCGTCAGAGGCACAGTTACAAGACTAACCTGCTCTTGTGCAATCTACACACATTTAGCATTGAAATTAGATATAAAGGAAAGCATTAAAGAAGTAACTGCAGAGCATTTTCTCTGCAAAAAGATTATCAAAATATTTCTACACCAAAAACATTTTGCTTATATACCAGTCCAAAAGAAGTGTCTTAAAAAAAAAAAAAAAAAAAAGGAAAGCAGAATGTAGTTTTTAAATTTTGCTCCGTTTGTTTCTTGTTCAGTTCATTTAAAGAAAGCAGCGGTCAAATATGGAAGTTTTACTACTGAAATCAATACAGATATATTGCTGTTTGCTTGCTTAAAAAGAAGATTTTTCCTTAACATACTTACCTTGTGATGGCACTGAAGATACTTAACCCTTTCTTAACCAAACGGAGCTCAAGAGAGACCAAGTTTTAATGTGATATTGCTAGTGAAACAGATTCAATACAGCATTTTAAGCCATAAATTACGTTTAAGGGAAAAAGAATGATTGATGAAGAACACATTTAAGATGTCAGAACTTTCTATGCAGTTTATTAATTTTCATTTTTAAATATAAATAAAATTCAGATACCTTGAAAATTTTAGTCAGCCCCAAATGAATTCTACAGGTGGCCTGCAGAAGCTTCACTTGATTCCAAGAAGCTAGTTCCATATTCCTCCATCTCAAGAGTAGTTCCTAAGTGACGCTTTGCTAAGAAAGGATCGCAGAGTCCGGGGTCCACACACGTGAAAATACCGTAGCCAGCACCCACTGCAGAAAGGGCACTTTGCTGGCTGCAGCAAATCATTTCTACAGTGACAGGCACCGGAGGAATGGAGAGGACAGTGCCCAACGTCTCAAACAGCCTCGCTTCGAAGGAATGAAGTCTTTCGCTCTCTACAGATTCCTATGATGGACTGGGTACTTCACGGCTACATTGCACTGAGCATAGCTAAAGAGAAGAGGGGCATCTATCTATACTTTTACTTCAACACAGAAAAATAAAAAAACAATAGACCTACGTACTCACTGCTGTCATCCAACAGGTAACGCCAGCCCTACAGCTACGCTAATCTTTCGTGGTCCCATAGGAGCTACATCAAACGAGCTCAGGAGTTGGATGCAGAAAGCTCATGGGCTCTATGTTCCTCAGATAGTTCTTCGTAATTGCCACGTGAAGAGCAGAGTTGTGTTAGATCGTATCCAACCTGTGCCTGCTCACACATATAAGAGCGCCAAAAATTGAGTAACTGAGTCTTTAAAAATAATAAAAAATCCCCTTACTCAAATAATAGAACTTCACATCTCCTCTGGGGAGTTTATGGCTTAAAATGCTACCTCACTTTTTGTCTGATGAATGACAAAGCTGCAGTTTTCCAGAAAGCAAGGACAGACATGCACCTCTACTAGCAGATTTAGCACTTCTGACCAAGTAAGACACCAACTTCTTAAAAATGTCTCATGCACTGACTGGTTGGGTTTTTTTTTTCATTTGTTTTTGTTTTGTTTTTTTTTAAATGTGAGCTTTAATACATTATTTCTTTTTAGAACTTGTACGGGAACCAGAATGGGAAGATCCAGATGATGATCTGCGGCGTCTGTAAGATATAAATGGAGAAAGCATGCAAAGAAATAAGTTGAAATTAATTTTAGCATCCACTTTGAGTAGTCTGTATCATATAATAGCTGGAAGCCAAGTATATCTGATAGGGGCCTTATAAGAATATAGAAATAACTTTAAACCACTTTAAGCTCATGAATGTGAATTTAATACTTAAAATGTAAGTTTAACACTGAAAATAGAATACAATTTCTAAATGCAGTATTTACTTATGAAAACAAATCAATAATGTACAGGTTAACACTTTCAGACACTGAAAGAATGGTGACCCATGTCTTTCTATGGAACGTACTTCTAGCAGGAGGAAGTTTCGTTGTGGGGGTGGTGGGAAACAATTACAGAGGTTTTAATAGGAAGTAAGAGTAGGGGAAGTGAGAAAACTACTTTTAATATCAGAATAACTGATCAGATTCAATTCTTTCCCAGTGAATCTCAGTCCTTCAGAAAAAAAAAAAAATAAATCACACATTTAAATACACCCATTCTTATTCTACATAAACCCAAACCTTTCGGGTGACCGTGATCTCGATCGTCTTTTTTTGCGATCACCAGATGAAGAAGATCTAGAACGACTTCGCTTCTTGCTTCTCTCAGGGGAAGATGATGAACGAGAGCTTGAGTAAGATCTTTTTCTTGGGGTGGAAGACCCCCTGTAGGACCTGGAGCTGGATCTTTATTGATTAAGAAATAAATCAGATTTAATTCTGGTATAATATAGAAAGAACAAAGAAAGAACAATAAGAGACAGTTTTCATGGATGCTCACTACTCTATTTACATCTGTGTTTTATCAAATAAATTTGTGGATGCTTTAATACTTACTCCTTAGTTATCTGCCAATAAAGACTTCTACTGCCGTGGTAGTTCTCTTAATAAATTTTGCTAAATAGCGTTCCTTGATATACAGACCACCAACTGTTTGGAAACCTCTTTCCAGCATTCACCAGAATGACGCATTTTGTCAAGGAAGCGATGGGAGACTGCGACAGGCAGCAGCCTATATGAGGACCCTCCTCAGTAGTTAAATTCACAAAGCAAAATGGCTTAAAAACGACACATTACTGGATATTTCACACTGGAAATTTGTAAAGTAGTGTTCATCTTACTAGAATAGTAAAAAACCTCAGAAGGTGTATTTACAAATCTCAAATTTGGGTAGAGAGTAAGACCTTCCACAGCCAAAATATTTTAAAAAACTCTCTTAGAATACAGCCATTTGGGCATTTTAAAAAAAATAACCAGCTTCACTTACAAGCACTCAAAAATCACTTTGGTTATCTAAAAAAAAAAAAAAACCAACCAAAAAAAAAAAATTTTGTGGAAAAAGTAATAGAGCTGGAAAGTCCTAAACTGTAATTCCAAAATTATATAAAAACACCTAGTAGGATCTTTTTCAGTAAACTGGATATTTAAAAAGACCCCACCATCACAGTGTGCATTGTTGGTAAAATATTTTCAGGGTTCTCACTGTAAATAACAAAGCTAATACACTGAGGACACCCGGTGGATGCTGTGTGGCACACACATAACCCAGCTCAGCTGACGAGTCACGCCAGCAGCTAATGGGGGCACAGGCACCCTTTTTCTCTCCCTAAAAACCAGATTCCATCTCGCGCTGACCCTCATGTGATAACCCATAGCATGTTTCTGCCACCAAAGGGGGGGTGCCACCACTTGTGATTGGTCTGCCCAGCTCCAACTGCCTTATTCACAGTTTTTAAGACTCTCTGCATGCACGGAGACCGGACAGTTCTTCACGTCATCGCAAACAGCAAGTCCTGCCAACAGGTTGCCTGTGCGAGGACACCTCAAGGAACTCAGATGATTTTGTTACTCTTCCCCACACAGTTCAGTAACTGCTATACAGAAAACATCAGCTACCTCCAAGTCCTGTCAGCTTCTCACATGATTTACTATCAACATTTTTATGCATTCCCCCAACGTTTAGAAAGGTAATGACAGCACTATCTAGTGGAAGTTAGATACGTTAAATTATCACTAAAGACAAAACCAGAAATATAGCATATTTTCTAGTGTTCTTCCACATCAAGTAGCCAAAGGGGAAACAGCAAAACCAGCAAAAATTACTGAAGTAAGTAAACATGCATTCAAATTCTTCTTCCTTCAAAGTGAAGATCTGTGGCGTCCACTCATCTAGCTTAGAACAGACTTAAACTCTTCAACCAAAACCTCACATTCCCAAGAAATACATCTGTAGTGGTAACAACCTCGTGCAGAGACCCTGGGAATTCTGACTTCCAAGATAAAAACGAGTTAATGTTTTTTGACTGGCATAATTTTACGATGAAATCAACAAGCGGTTGGTTCTTCTGCGCTTTTTTCTCTCTGCAAGGAGAGAGTGCTACCTCATTCACCTTGATTTCGACCCACGAGATCTAGAGTGTTCTCTGGAACTGGAACGAGATCTTGATCTGGAACTGGAAGAACTTCTTGAATGGGACCTGAAACAACATGGAAGATTTTTTTCCAGTGCCTGACTTGTATTTAGCAGAGTAACTGCTACTGTTAGCAGCAGAGACAACGATGCATCAATACAGTTTAGCCTAGAGTTACTAAAGAAGTGACAATTTCCTCCTACTCCACCAGTATCACCATAGTACAATTTAAAACAGAAACATTAACATAGTAAGATGGTGCACTAAAAAAAATTATAAAGTCAGCTTTTTATTACATTTCCTAAAACAAAGCACAAAAACTAAATAGGACTGCGGTTATTTGGCAAAATGAAACAACTGCATATCTACTATTTCATGAAATCAATGCCTTAACTTTTAATTTGTGCCTTAACTTGAAAACCATCAGTTTCTTTGAAAAGCAGAGTAGGTACGAGGATTAGGACTAGTTAGCTCAAATTCTCCCCAAGTCAGCTCTCACAAGCGTTTTGTAAGCAGTTTCAAGTTTTCGTAAAGATTTTCCCCTGCATTAAAAAATTAGTAGTCAATTCTTGGCTAAAATACGGACATATCTAACACTACTTGTTACTAGTCAGAATTATTCCCAAATTTTTCACGTTGATAGATTTTCTTTAAAGCACAAACCACAGGAGATACGTAAAAATGATAGCAGACTTGCAGTAACTGTTGTAAAAAGAAGGCATTGCAATCAAATTCTAATAATCTTTTCAGGAAAAATATATTATACGTGCTGTCAGTCTCCCAGTTTATATTGTGGCCATGTCTTTTTCATTTTACTGTACAAAACAAAAGCAGTATGAACACATGCTAAAAAATATATTTAAACCTTTTAAAAAAAATCACAAAGAAGTATCTGCAAATGGCAATCACTATTTCCAATGAATTATCTGTAGCTAGAAGCAAAAAGTTCAACAGAGAGTTGAAAGATCCCTAGCAAGTTTCAGTTATGACAAGCTACTTTTTAATAATTGTGAATTAAGGAAGAAAGTTATGGCCGGTGAAGTTCTTTTGTCTTCTTTCACTTTCCCACCCCTAAACCCAAGAACTGCAGTCAAAGGCAGCCCACGCTGGCTGCATACTACCCTCACACAGGACGATACAGCCACTTCCTCCAAGATCTCTCCCCACACCTCACTTCATTTACAAAAAATGCTGACAGCCGCTCAGCTTAGTCACTACTGTTCACTTAGTGCTCCTCCTTGGAACCACACGGCAAACACCCATCTCACAACGGCATTTGAAGGTGTGGGGAGGCTGACAATAGGTATTGTGAAGAACGTAATTTCTCACAGAAGGGGCAGCATGAAAAAAAAGCATGATAGCAATGGGGAGAAAGACACAACAGAGACAGTGGCTGACACCTGGTTAGTACAAGGGTGTGAAGAATTTGGGCAGTGACCACAGCGGTGAGAGAAGAGAGGTGCACTTACACAGGTAGGAAGAATAGAAGAAACTTGAACGTTATGTATATGAACTTTATGTATAACCCCATGAGCTAGTACTGTTTTGAGGTCTCAAACCTATCAGTATCACCCTTATATTAGTTATAAGTCAGCTAAAAAGCTACAACATGATTTACATCATGTGATTACAAAACATGTACTGAATTGTTTATATACTACTGAATTTAAATAATAGCATGAGATCTTAAATCTACCCGGTAGACTTTTTTTTTGTGGTCCCATGACCAATATAAACCTTTAGTGTTATTCTGACAACACTGCCACCGTACTTGAAGCTTTGTTGCTTGCCAAATTAAGTTCAAGTTTCTTGCCTTTATTTCCAGGATATTTTCCATTCTGTCCTTTTACTGAACCTGTCTGGACTGCATCATCACTGCCCTCTCCTGCCACTTCCTCCCACTTTACCAATACCACCCTTCTGCCCCTCTGTTCAACAGCTCTACTCAACGTTGCTAAAGAAAGTTCACCCATTGAACCACATATGGCCAACAAGCCTAAAAATAAAACTGAAAGTACGTTATACTTTTAAATTTATTTGAAGGATTCAATTGAAATATCAACTTAAATTTACTAAAACAAGCAACAAGATACGTGAAGTCTCCCTGCTGAGGACCCACAGAAGGTCAGACCAGAACATTATCTACCTGCATAAATTCTGTACATAAAATTGTCAACATTATTAAACTAAAACTGTAAGGCAATCAAGAAAAAAAAGTAAATAAAGAAGTTAGATACTGACATTTTGCCTGGCGTTACCCTTGACCTGTACCCGTTTACCTGGACCTAGACCTTGAGCTTGAATGAGAGGATGAGCGCGATGAAGATCGTGAGTGGGAAGATCGAGACTTAGAACGACTGCGCCTATTGGATTTCTTTTTCTTATTAGTGTCCTCTTCTTCACTGGCATCAAGATTATATTTTGAAAGGTCAGCATCATCTTCATCCTCATCCTGACAAAACGCAGATATACAAAAAAAATCCCTAAGAAATACTTCAATCATTTTCTTCAGTTAGCGTTCTTTACTTTTTCTATGGTTTAATTTGTGCTTTTTTTTCAACCTTGGAAGATACTGTTGTTAGTGCATTTACTGAGATCCCAAAATTTTAAGAGTAAAGAGTGACCGAGAATTTGTGTTTCAAAGCAAACTATTAAAAAGCCTGCAAAAAACCCGATAGAGTCCCATTTTCTGTTATTTAATGAAATCAATGAAAATACACACATTCATTTTTACCAGTTACTTTAAATGAGTGCCTGGAAGCATTTTCAGACTCAAAATCCATAACCATAGCATAATTCTGCAGAGAGACATGTTTCATACCCACAATTTGGGGACTGCTGTGTTAAAAGTAAGCATATATGCATGTCCCTGCAGGACTGCCGTCCAAAGTTGTGGATAATCCAACAAGTGATGATCGTGTATTTCAGGAAAGGTGAAAAAAATCTCCGAATATTTTATTCCATTTTATAAAAAAATAAATCTGACGTGGTTTTAAAAGGCTAAGGATGAAATTCATGAACATTTCCTTTATATGGTAAACATAAAGGTTCCAAAGAAAGATCTCAAAATTTTTGATTCTGATCTCAGACAAGCTCTTAATTTTTTGTGGTTTAAAAAAATTATACGTCTTTGAATGCAGGCATTTAGAACAAGACAGCTTGTGCACATACTTTACAGAAGCCACAGACACCATTATTCTGATAGCTACTCCTCTACATGGCTCTACAAACAGCTAAAAATACAGACCAAACCCTGCCCACTAATACTAAACAGCACTGCAGTAATAATTGAAAAATAACTGCGGGAAAAAACCCAAAACACGCTACCTCATCCAATTTATATTTGGAGAGATCTTCATCCTCATCCTCCTCATCTTCCCCTTCAGACTCCTTATCTTCTACCTCCTTCAGGATAGATGCAGGACCAACCGGCTTCCCTCTATACTTTTTCTTTTTGCGTCCAAACTATGAAATTGTATTCCATTAGAATGTGATTTAATCAAAAGTAATTTCCAACTGTATTTTTTGATAAAACTTCTATGAGAAAATAAATATACATCAATTTCAAATAATGTATTGCTTAAAGGGAAGGGGAAATATCATGAAATATCAATTAGCAACAAGAAACTTTCTAAAGAGGTGCTTGTCTTAGATACAATTAGTGCCCACAGACAAGATTAATAGGAACCCGAATTTAACAAAAGAGCATTTTATATTTGTGTCTATGGAGTATCTTTATAAAACAGTGTTGAACACCTGGCTGAAAACAAAACACATGACCCTGAAGCCAGCTCCGGAAGAAGTTTAACCACCTCGGCTTGTACCAGTGTCCTGGTTTCAGCCAGGGTAGTTAATTTTCATCCTAGTAGCTGCTGTGTTTTGGATTTACTATGAGAATAATGTTGATGGCAACAACTAAAACCAATATGTGTTAGTAATACTTATATTAAGTCAAGGGCTTTTTCATCTTCCCATAGAAACAGAGAGGAAGCACAGACAGGACAGGCCGGCCCAAGGAATATTCCGTACCGTAGACGCCACGCTCAGTATAGAAATGGGGCTGGCTGGGGGGCAGGGATCCACAACATCAGTTTAATTTGAACTCAGTCGTAGTTTTTCACCCCCCAAAAGACAAAACAGATCCATTCACTTTCAGTTCAAAACTTTCACGCTTGAGCATCTGACAGAGAGGTGCATCACGATGTATTTCTGACTAGCACTCTTCCCCGTAAGGAAACCAAATGCAAACGTATATATCCTAAACACAGACCCAGAGTAATACATGTACCTCATCCTACCTCATCATACTCCCCATCTGATTCTTCACGTTCTATATATTCAACATTCTCTCGTTCATTAAATCCTCCTCCGTATCCTTTAAAAAGAGGTAAAACAAGACAATCTGTTGAGCTGCACCAAATTCAGCTACATTAAGCACAAAGATTTGAATAAACTTTCACAGAGGTTCTGGAAGCCTTCAACGGATTTATCAATATATGCTGTAAGAATGTAATATCATAGAATCATAGAATGGTTTGGGTTGGAAGGGACCTTGAAGATCATCCAGTCCACCCCCCTTCCCTGGGCAGGGACACCTCCCCCCAGCCCAGGTTGCTCCAAGCCCCGTCCAGCCTGGCCTGAACACCTCCAGGGATGGGGCAGCCACAGCTTCTCGGGGCAACCTGCCCCAGGGGCTCACCGCCCGCACAGCCAAGAATTTCTTTCTAATAGCTAATCTAAATCTCCCCTCTTCCAGTGTCAAACCATCACCCCTCATCCCATGGCTCCCCTCCCTGATCCAGAGTCCCTCCCCAGCTCTCCTGGAGCCCCTTTAGGCACTGGAAGGGGCTCCGAGGTCTCCCCAGAGCCTTCTCTTCTCCAGGCTGAACCCCCCCAACTCTCCCAGCCTGTCCTCCCAGCAGAGGGGCTCCAGCCCTCCCAGCATCTCCGGGGCCTCCTCTGGCCCTGCTCCAACAGGATCATGTCCTTCTTATGTTGGGGGCTCCAGATACAATCTCAAGAGGAACATGAATTGTTCCCACACATGCTTATTAAATATAGTTCCTCAGAAACCCAATTGAGAAAATGGATTAAGACAAATAAACAACACAGAAGCAACAGTGTTTAAAAGAATTAGGAAAAAAAAAAAATCAGGACTATAGCCCTGCTGAGTAAACAGCTTCACAGCGGAGCTCCGGTGGGGCTGCAGTGCCCAACAACTGTCTTGGTGTGGATAAACACAAGCACGTCTCTGACGGACTAGACCAAAGGCTACTGTCCTCGAAGATCAAAATCCCACCTCTGAGAGCTGCCAGCAGCCAGTTCAGGAAAGCATGCAGTGAAATGAGAGGTGAGGGCAACACTGGCTAACTGCTCTCCCAGCTGCTGCTGCAGCCCCTTTGCCCCAGACAGGTCCTTCGTGCACGGAGCCTCCTTGGTGGTGCCCGGGCATGCCAGACTGCTCCCACAACACAACTACTCCGTGACGTAAACTTGTATACGTATCCTCAGGGAGCAATAGGAATAAAACAGGACTGTACAACTGCCAAGATTTGCCTTAAGAATCTTTCTATTCCTTTTTATCCTGTGAGCGGAAAACTCAAATGGCTCATTTGAATTTCAGCTAACTTTGTAATTTACTGCAAGTGTGTGCAACATGCTGTGTTCTGTGTATGACTGCAAATCAACTCTGAACGACATCAGAACCTGAAGAATTAATTAAAGATATTTAATTATATGAAACATAAATATTATTCTTTAACAGTCTTACAGTATTAAATAAGAATGTTAAAAAATATTGGGTTTCCTTGTGAATAATAAGCTCTGTGCTCTTCCACATGCTTCTTTTTTTATATGCATTAGTGTTACACTCTATGCGTTAAATTTCCTGCCTGATCCCATTTGCAGTGGTAACAGTATAAATAGTTACGACCGCAGTGTAAGGATATCCTCTGTTCCAGTTACCACTGGGTTCATTCTTAATGCAGTAGGAAGTTAAAATGCGTCACAGTGTGGCCAAACCTCAAACCTCATTAAGAGATAACAGTCTAATCTACACAGCCTTCAAACATTGTTCTTGTGACTGCCGAGTCCTCTGCAGCTGGACACACTGTATACACTAGACCTTTTGGAGTTTAATAAAATCTTGCAGTACTCCTTCCAAACATCTTAACATCAAAATCAAATATAGCGGCAGTTTAAGCTGAATACTCGCTGACTTTCCAAATGAAACCATCACATACTTTACACAGTACTAAAAGTAATCAAGTCTAAGAACCTACAGATTTATTTACATACGGAAAATGATTCAACTTTGCTAGTTCTGCTGTGAAAACAGGCCCTTTCGTGAAATTACACTGTGATTTAGAAAAAGAAGTTGTCTTACAGTCATTTGAGTATTTTAAACCATATACATCTTACCTGTTCTTTCCTCCAATTTAGCGTACTTCGGAGTATTACACATATTACATTCTGATCTTCTGGCCCAGTTCACATTACCACATCTTCAGAGGCAAAAAGAACAAAACAGAAACAAGGAACATTCTATTTCATAAAGCTTAAGTGTTGAGGCAAGACTTTAAAAAAAATCATAATAATGTATTTGCCAAGTTTTCGCAGTGACCTGCAGTCACTAGTACAACACAATTAACTCCAAGGCCAACAGTCAGCAAAACACAAAGAACTGCAAGAGACTCTGTGGGTATTTCACCAGCATGAGGACAACGGGAAGATGACCACACTAGACAAATCCAAGGGAAAGAAGTAAAAATCAACAGGCAGGTAGGCAGACAGAGGCAAGACTACACAAAAAGTGTTAAAATTCCTCATTACTATCCACTAGTGGCATTCACAGTTCAGAAGAGTTAAGAAAGAAGTTTATGATATGGGAATAATGCTCACAAGCAGTCACCGTCATCCACCCATGCACCGCTGCAGTTGTATGCCTCCTGCGTTTCTATCTTAGAGCGTCCTAAAAGGCCACTCATACTTCACCCCTCCGTAACATTACCACCAGGGCGCTGTGCAGGCCCAGAGAGGAGAGGAGGAGGCCCGTAAGACACAGCCCAGCTATGAACTTGGAAAGCCACGACAATCCTGAAGCGTGCCATCAAGCAGGCTCCCTCACCAGGACCCACGGCACTGCCCGGGAAACCTGCCCGTCTCGCGCTGCAGGACAGCGCAAATGGAAACCCAACAGGCCGAACACAGCTAAGTTCCGACAGAAAAAAATAAAACCATCCAGGTTCCACTCGTCAGACAGCTTACTCAACCAGCAAAGACTGAAATCCTTAAAAGTGCCCCAGAAAAATCTGAAAGCACCTTTCAAAAATCAAAGCATTTTACTGAGGCAGTCCTTTTCTAATTTAGATCTCAATATCCTCAATTGATGGCTTGGAGAAACATCTAAGAATTTAACTACACGCTAAACTGTTCTCATTAAGTATTTAGTGAACGTTAACACTAAAATATCACATTGCGATGAAGGTGTTACTTCCACCTATGTGTTTCTTCCAAGCTTGAGAAGAGTCTCAGCTTATCAAACAAAAATATAAACTTTTACCTTTCTACTCTTAATTTTTTAATCTTTTTCCAGGCACGTTAAGTAACTGCTGTCCAGCAAATGAAAATGAATGCTGTCCTCACAGCACACCACTAGCAGTGGAACAGCTGCGAGTTTGGATCGCTTTTCTCTCATCAGTACAAGTAAATTTATACTGACATAATTATCATATTATAGATGCGTCGTGTGGCTCTAAGTGAACACTGTATTTTTCAAAAGGGCATACGTTTTACACTGCCAGTCGTTAGCACTGAAGAGGCCACGACTCTTTTCAGCCAGCGTCTTTCCTATTTCAGTCCCTCCAGCTTTCATCATTTTGGCTTCCGTCGTTTTTTCTGGAAAAGAAAAGACAACAAGCAGGTCTCAAACATCTTGCTTTATGATTAAGTAGAGGAGTTTAATATTCTTTTCTTTTAAAGAGACACAGATGGATGAGGAGAACAAGATGTATCATCTCAGATACGCACCTCTTCCACATCTGTTACAGCTGGTTCTTCTAGCAAAGTTAACATTCCCACATCTGAAAATAAAGGTAGAAAGAAGACGCTCGTTAGCTGAACGCTGGGAAACGCGCGCACACACGAAGTCTGAGGAAAAACGCCTTGCTATTTCAGACGGAATTTGTTCCGAATTACACCACCAAGTTTCTCAGGCCGTGCCCGGCCCCGGGGCGGGCTGGTGCCGGGCCGGCCGCCCGATGGGGGCCCGGACCTGTCAGACCCGTCAGGAAAGCTCGCCCCGACCCGGCGGGGGGGCGGCCGGCCGCCCCCCGACACCCGGCGGCGGCGGGGNCGACATCTTGGGCCGGGCCGGGCCGAGCCGAGCTGAGCCGCGCACCGCCGCCGCCGCCGCGCGAGAAGACCGGGGCCCTGCGCCGGGCGGGCTGCCCGCCGCGCCTGCGCCCTGCTGCGGCAGAGAGCCGGGCCGCCGCCGGGCGGGATTTTGGTCAGGCAGCGGCTCGGACGCCCCAGCCCGGCCGCGGGAAGAGGGCGCCAGGGAAGCGCGCCCCCCAGCGGGCCGGAGGGCTCCCCACGGCGACGCCTGCGCAATGCGCTCCGACGGCGGCCGCCATGGGCGGGCTGTGCCTGAGGAGAAAGGGAGGGCGGTGGAGGGGGGGGAGCGCCTCGGCCTGACGGNGAACCGGCTTTGGAAGTGTGACAGTCGCTCGTGCAGGAGCTTACTTGTTCACGGCGGCTTGTCTTCCTCCAGCGGTTGCTGTGGTTCTGGCACCCCAACGTGGCAGGGACAGAGCTGCCCGGGCTCCTCACCAGGAAAGCCTGTCGGTGAATTGCTGCGTGTATGCTTTCAGTGAAACAGAAACCAGCAGTTGCTGATACATAATGAAAAAGAAATTAAATAAGGCCTCATTTTCACAGACGAGAGAGCGCACAAGGTTCAGACTGGTTTCTCAGTGTGACGGCCGTAACGAAATCCCTGTAAGAACGTGCAGAGGGGCTTAGGTATGAACGAGTCAGGGCGTAGCTATAAATACTAATCTTAAGAGTGTTCAAGTAAAGCCATTATTGAAAGAAAATACAATTTTAATAATGATTCAAACCACCTTTGGACGTTTGCTGGTGGGCCTGCTGGGGCAGCGGCCGCTGGCCGCCGTTCCCTGTGCGTGGCCAGGTGCCCCGGGCAGGCGGCTCTTACCGCAAACCGCCTCCGACCCCCTTGCCTTTTTCTGCTTGGACTCCTAATGATCTGGCAAGATCTGCTGCACTTAGGTTCACCAGCATTACCTAATTAGCTACGTGCAATGTACTTATTTATAGCAAATGTTACTTTCCTGGCAGCTTTTATCCCTTTTCCCTCCCACATCCTGTGGAAAAATTATCTGGAATCTGGTTTTACGGGGCTGTTTTTTATCACCAGTTCACGAGGCAAGTTGACAGTGTTATTGCTATTTATTTATAAAAGTACAAAACAGCCTGAGCACACTGCAAAAACGGGGTGTCTGGTTTGTCTGCCGCAGAGGGTTGTGTGCAAATTCCCAGTTACGAAATGTCCGTAATAATCCGAAAGGACTAAACCTGCCTTTCCCTGCAGCTGGAGAAGGTCCCAGGCGAAGGGCTGTGCTGGAATTTTGAACAAGGGCTGTGAAAAATCTGGGTTTTCTCTCCTCAGAATTAGAAGAACCAGGGGAAAGTACCAGATGAGAAGGAGATGGAGGCAGGGTGGCTGCTGCAGCGCTCGCCCGTTGGGACTACAACAGCAGCCGGCCCCGCGCTGCACTCGTGGTTGTGTACACAGCCTGCTTAAGAAGTGGTGCTTCACAGACGGGCACCGCAGCCTGCAAAATTTAAAACCTCGATTAGCAATTTTTCTCCCCAAACGACATTCCTTTATGGCACTGAATAATCAATCTGAGCTTAAATGAGATAGCAGAGTCTTAATGTTGTAGTAGATGGCAACAAATCTTCTTTGGTCACTTTGTCAGCATGGATCTTTAAAACGAGGTAAGTAAAAAAGAGCTTGAAAAAAGCTGGAGCATCCAGTGGCTGCCGTCTCACACTGCCTGGAAGGATTCACTCCTGCCACCCTGTCATGTTTTAGTCACTACAGCAGGTGGCACTTTAGTAACGTACATCTTTTCAGGTACTGTTGTTATTGCAGATTAAAAGCCTGCTTTTTTATGGAATTCAGGGGAGATATTTTAAATACCAACGTATTGATAACTCTATTTAAAAAAAAAAAAAAAAAAGCATCACCGTCACCATGCGTGATTGGCACTGGAAATTGAATGCAAGATTTTTTTTGAGTTGCACGTGATACAGAACAAAAAGCTGGCAAGGTGCATCAGGGTGATGTGGTATGTGTCTCCGTTCAGACCTTCTACCAGCAGGATTTTTCCTCTGTCCCCTGCCTTTTCCTGCAGAACATCCACCAATCGGCTGCTCCCCGGTTCGTGCCCGGAGGAGGCTCTGCTTCTGTCAGTGGGATTCTGGGGAGTAACCAAACCCAGAAGTTGGCCCCAAGACATTAATTCATTCCTGTATGCCTTCAGGAAAGACCTTTTCATAAGTAACAGGAATATCAATCATAAAGTGTAATATCAGGGAGATAAAAAACATCTGGACCTACGTAATAAATTAATGTGTGATGGAAGGGTGTCTTCATCTGTAATATCCTTCTGCTTATTAAAAAGTATTGTCCAAAGCTAGCATATTAGAAGAAAATCGGTATCTTTTGATTTTGGTAAGAATTGAATTGAATTGAACTTCAGCGTGCTTAGGAGCGGCATGGTTCTGAAATCCCAGCTTCCCACTGAAATCACTGTGAACTCATTACGATCCCAGCAGAACTGGGATCTCTCCTGTTGGTGTCTGCAGAAACGCTGAAGAAGGGGCAGAACCTGTGCAGAAGATTTCATGGCCTTCATGTGGCTTCTATGCAGATGCGAGGGCCGAATTCAACAGAACAAAATGTAAAATGAGCTTGGAGGATGCCTCTCTTCATCTTGAATGATAAAATCCTCATGCTCTTCAGGTCAGAACAAACCCCCTTATCAATGATTTCAAGGACAGGAATTTGTTCATAATCCCTGGAGGGAAACCAAGGCACGTGAAACTTGCTTTATACCTTAAGAACTGGAAGAGAGTATGGACTGTTTTAGAAATAAGCACAGGAAAAACTGGAATTCACCTGACAATAATTTCAGGCTTAAATATTTTAAAAGTTACTAAAATACAATGAGAAAAATATTTAAGTGGTATTTGTTTTCTGCTAAAGGAAACTTCCCAGAGGAGTCTCTGGCCAGGCACCTGCGGCCAGAAGTTTGAGGCAATGAACCGCATTTCGAAAGCAGGAGCTTTCCCTCTCTGTGCAGAGAGAGGGTTTCTGTAACTTTCTGTAACTTCAAAAAATAGATATATTAAAAGCTTTGAAAAGCCAACTGGGGACTAAAAAAAATAATTTATCTTTTAATTTATGAATAAAAGGAAGGCCCAAGTGGAGAAGATCTTCTGCAGTCTGGAAGGATGCTGTGACCAGACACAATCTGTTGTTCACCTCAGTGACTATATAGGATACTCCCTTTATTTAATAATCTAATTAGCTTTAATTAAAGGTTTTTGCTATGCTGGGCTTCTTTTCCTGTGTTTCTTACACAAAGTTTCATTTAAATAACTACTCCCCATTTCACAATAGCTTATGAACAATTTTATTGGATTCCTGTTTCTATCACAGTACATTTTGGCTTCAAACGTGGGTAAGGAATTTATAATAACCAAGTAAATGAGAAACACATCACCCATCGTTTTAACATAATGAAACTGAACAGTTGAGAATGAAGAAATGTACAGAAAACTGTTTAATTGGCCTGTCTCAAGACAGCCAATTCCTACCAACAAGCCCTGAAAATCAGTTTTCCTGAAGAAAAACTAAGTGGGACGAAGGTCAGCCAAGATCAAAGTCAGGTAATTAAATGAAGGTCGCCTGTGCTTCATGGCTCGCTCATTCTGGTTTTCACGTCCCTCCGCACTACGATGGCTGCATGCCATGCTCTTTATTAAGCAACTTGGGGCACTTAGGTTTTTAAGCATCACTTCAAAGCACTTAGTACATTGTTGATGCTTTCCAAGACGTAATAATAATAATTATTATTATTTCAGACCTATGAGTTAAGAGCGCAATGTGCTTCCATCAGGTGAAATCTAACTGGTATGAAAACCCATTTGTATTGATGTAGTTGAAGATCCACAAAATTATACTGCAAAATAGTGTTTGACTGCTTGTTTTTCAAGGCGCGTCACAACTTGACAGCTACTTGTTTAAACAAGAATTAGTGAAAATGCGGTGCCTGCCTCAGAAAGCACAAATGTTCCAAGCCATTCCGGACGCTCGTGGGTTTTTGCTTTACTCTGAAACGTGGCTGCTGCGCTGGAGAGCCACATTAGGCTGTGCGGCCGCATGGGGAGACTTGCTCTTCCAAGTTGGTTTCGATTTTCAAGTGTGACAGCCGTTTGGTAATGGAGATTTTCAAGCAAGTGATGGGTACTGACATGTCGCTCGAGCTGACATGTTTTTGGAGGAAAGATTGTGTTCGACATGTGACCTTTACAAGAGGTTAGGCACTGCTTGTCATTTAGGGTTTTAATAATTAAAGAACGATTCACGCCTGCTGAGAGTATACAAAATAAATGTTATCAATAATAGTTTAGATAAGTTTGTTTTGGTAAGAGTAGATTTGGCAAATATTCACTACATCATTTACAGGTAAAAAGGGCCTTGAGGAGGTGGCTTAGTGCCCTGCCCTGGTTCGGAGGAGCAGTCGGTTAATGGGACCAGTCACCGGAGCTGCTGATGTAACCCCAGACTGGGCTCTGCCGCCTGGGCTCTGGGAACTGTCCCGTCATCCAGCTGCTGCCACTGATAGCCACCCAACGAGTCACAGTCAGAAAAACTCCTCACCTCAATCCCCCTTCTGCAGAGTGAGCGCACTGCGTTTTGTCTGTCCATCAGCAGGTGTAAAAAAGGCCTGGTACCACTCTCTTTTAGTAGCACCCTCTGGCACGGGTGAAGGGACCGTTCCTCTTCTCTAGACTTCAAACACGGATTTTAAAACCTTTCTTCCTAGGCCTTGTATTCTAGCTCTTCGGTCCTTCTTGTTGCTCAGCTCTTGGCTGTGCCCCCGCAGTGGGGTGAGGGGGCAGCAGTGTACTGCGCTGTAGCTGAGGACCCCGCTGGATGTGCTAGAAGGACCATTTTATTCTGCTTTTGTGCTAGGCGGCTATTTGGGTGTGTTAAAATCATCCTTAGTTTTTTTTCCCAAGAGCATCACATCATGAATACGTAGTCGGCTTATGATTCCCCATAGGCCAATGCTTTTTGCAGTACTGTTGCTCTTCCACTTGTTCACTATTTAAAACTTGTATATTTGATTTCTCCTGTAAAGTCTGATATTTTGCATGTGGTCTGAGTTGAATTTCTCTTTTATTAATCTCAGATCAATTCTCTAAATACCAAGGTAATTCTGAACACTTAACCAGTCTTTCAGATTTCTTTCAGCTTTCTTTTTGATTCAATCTGGATTGCATTTCCTTAGCCTGTGCGCAGGAGTGTCGCACAGCCGAGGTCACCGGCTTTCTCAGGGGAAAGTGCATCAGACCTGGGTGTTGCCCTCCTGCTTGGTGGAGATGCTGGATGGAGTGAAAGGAGGTTTAACATGACACATACAAGTTTTGTTTTCACTTAAACCTTGTCGCTTTTTTGGTACTAGGTATGTTATTTGCTGTTGTGCCATATATTAATTGTTTTGCCTGTCATTAGTAAGCCAGTAATGGGAAATACTTTGCCTAAACAGTGTGTGCATCCAGCTCAGCTTTAGAAGGAGAAGCGTGCGTGTCCATTGGCTCGACACATTGCCCACGTGCTTTGCATCTGACCCTTCACATCCCCCATCAACATGTATTTTAGAAATAACATGGAGTTTCGATAGTCAGCTGTGCAGGGACGATGAAAATGGATCCTATTTCATCATTACATTTTTACTCCAAAACAATAGCAATATATTATCTCACGGAGCTCTCGGTGTTGTTGACAACAGCCTTTCCTGCAATCAGAATTGTGATATAGATACATTATTTTCTTCAGCAAATTTTACCCGTCAGACAGTTGTTTTAGTTCTGGTGCTCCTTCTCAGAAATAAATAAGGACTCATGATACACTTCAGTCTTTTGACAGGAAAATCCAAACATGTTTGCCCACAATTTAGTTGACATTTGCAACACAGGTTAGGATTTTCTTTTAGAGCCACAGCAGATCTGGTTTAGATTTTTAAACTTAATCTCCAAAGCAGATGTAAATTAAAGTAACGCTTTCCCCATCATTTAGGAGAAGTAACCTATCCAGCAAAGCTGTATTTCTGGGTACGTGAAAGGGTACAGTTAAAAGTGACACCCTCCAAGAAGTGACACTGTGTCTCCATAACATTGGAGGAATTGCTTTTTAATGCAGCAACTAACTATTCCGTGGCTAGCTAGATCTAAGAAGATGGCCTAGCTGACATAATCCAGGGATACTGAGGGGTTTTCAAAGAGCAACTAAGGTAAATGTTCTTTAAATTTAGAAATGATTTTTTTTTTCCAAGGTTTTCTTTTAAAAAGGAGCCAGTTTGGAAGAGCACCACTTGCCATGCCCTGGCCAAGTAAGGCTGAGAGGAGCGGTGATGATTCCTTGTTGACGCATTCAGGGATGGGGAATGTCAGTGAAGGATAAGGATTCTCTGACTTGGAGGAGAAATGGCAGGACCAAACGGTCATGAGTTGGTTGTGAATACATTTAGATAGAAATTACAAAACAGTCTAGCCACCCAAGAATGAAGGTCTGTAATAGTTTTCCAAATAAAATCGGGCAAGAAGGATTCTAAATAAGTTAAGGTGGAGCTTGGTAAACCTGTGGAGAGGGTCGTTGGATTTATCAGAGGGCTTACTGGAGAGGGGAAGCTGCATCTGTGATACGAGAGGTTCTGAGCGCTGCACGCACTGGCTTATCCCGGGAACTGGGAATGTGACCGGATCATTTTTTTTCACTACATCGTGCTGCATCAGCACGACCCTCAAGGTTTCCCTTAGGCACCTCTGGAGGTTCCTGGAGTATTTTTTCCTCCTTGGCAGGAGGCTCCAAGGCTGCTGCTTCTCCCAGCTTTCTCTGAAGAACTCATTGACAATCTGGAGTGAGGAGGAACAGTTGCTTGGTTCACTTCTGGCTTTGGAGGGTTGCTCTGCTTGCTTGCACAGCGGAGCAGACGTGGTCGGATACCAGCATCTCTATATTCCACCCTATGTTTTTTGGGTTTGGATCAATCGCAAAAGTTCTTACAACTGCCATAACTATGTATTTCATAGCACATATTTTGCATATATACTTATAAATTTCAAGTAATTAGGAAGTCTTTAGTCAATGCGTCTGAAAGTCGACCACGGAATTCGCCCTGCTGGGCTTCCCTCTGTTTTCAGCAGGACATGTGCTGTGTGAGAGGAGCAGCTTCTCGTGAGGGTGGGTTACCCCATGGATACCCAAGAAACCGCTCCGTGAGTGCTGGATGCTGGATTTCTCTCATTTTCTCTTCTGTTCCCTCCCTCTTTTTTTCTGACCTACTTGGGCGTCTGTCAGGAGAGGACTGAAGGATTCCTCTCCGGAATCAGAGGAGTGTGTCAGACAAGAAAAACCCCAAAGACTTGTCATTTGTTCCTTTTTCAGCAAGCTGCTGGTGCACCATGATCTCTGCAGATCATTATGTGAGGACACTGAGGCCTCCTTCCTCTGGTGTCTCGGTGTCTCCGGAAAACATGAAAGGCATTTCCAGTGCTGAGACCCGGCAGTGTCGGTGAGCGGGGCTGCTTATAATGATGACATCTGTGTGATGTGTGAGAAGGATGATGTCTGATGGGCTCTGCGCTCCCGTGTCACGGAAGGAATAATAAGGGTCCCAGCAGGAAAAGCAGAAGACATTCTCTCTAAACCTGCTGCTTAAAGGAAGGTGATGTGTTTAAGAAAAATATACATAAATAAGCCAATATTTATAATTTTTGAATGGTATATTTGAACACCACGTAGGTGAGATGCAGAATAAGTAATGCCCCAATTGACAGCTATAATTACTGTGGTTCAAAAAAGCTTATTTTGAATACAAATTTGTTTGAGCAAAAGAATTTAATGGGCAAGTGCAGTAGAAATAAAGGTGAAGCATGTAAAAATAAGATCTAATATACATTTTTTAAAAGCCATGTTGGAAGGGGTTCGTCATTGTCAAGCAAAACAAGATGTGATTAACCTTTCCCATGCTCGTCCTCCCCTGCTCTTCGTACGCTGCACAGTACCACCGCTAATTAGCTTGTGGCTGGAGTCAGTGCGATGGGAGAATCTGTTAGATTTTGGCTGCTCACCCTGTGGAGAAGCATCCGTCCCCATGGCATCGGAGCACCCCGCAGCTGTGACAGCGCCCGCCTGCGGCACCGCACCAGGGATATTTGGCTGAGACGTACCTGGAGGGCTTCAGAAGTTTCCAGCTCTTTGGGGGGACGTTTCTTTGCTTCGTCAAAAATCTCTTTTCACAGATTCTGCCCTTGTTGAAATCAACAGCACTGCGTGGAAGATTTTGCAGGTCACCGTTTAGCCCTAGAAATCCGGTGTCAAGTAGACAAAAGTGTAACTTGGTCACAGGAATATTAACCCCTTTATACGAGTCAATTGTAATCATTATTTTCTACTGTGTACAGGTAAATAAAATGTATTTGGCAAAGTGTGACTTACTTTGGCATTCTGTCTCTAAAAACAAGAGATGCAGTCCGTTCGCAGGTGTCCCAGCTGATGGAAATGTGCCGGTAGTACGTTTAAAGGGAAAGGAACAATTCCAAAAGAAACTACCTAAAAGTTTTTGTAGTAATTTTAGCTGCAATATTACTATTTTGAGCTGTATTTTTGTTAATGAACATTGTCCCCGTTTAGGACTCTGCAGTCAGAGTTAGGCTGCTGAGCCCTCCTCCGGTTCCTGAAGGGTGTCCTCACGCCTCTAGTTCATTGCTGGGGCTTTGCTTTTTGCATCTCACTGGCGTGACATATTTTGCTTCTTCTCCAAATTCTGTTTTGACAAAATAAAATAAAAAATTTTTAATGATTTGGTTCAGGTAAGGAACTGAACAACCCCTGGGGAGCGGGTGGTCAGGAGGGTCCTCCATGGTTTGCTGTGCCATTTGCTAGAGGTGCCTCTGTGGGACCTGATTCTCAGGACGTCCAAGCAGAACCACGCGTGTTCCTTCACTGCCAGAGAATTTGTGACTTCTCACACGTTGCTACCTACCAACCAGAATGCAAAAGCAATTTCATGTCCTCATTTTTACAGCCAATTTTGCTACAAATTTGCACATTTCAGTGAAGACAGTCTCTCTTTTTCCAGAACACTCAATTACAGTAACATCAGACACACAAAGTCATTTTGACAAGTGTCCTATTTACAGAGAAGTGAATGGCCAGAATGGAGAATTCTTTTTTTCCCCCTCTTCTTTCTTTTATTGTAGAAGAAAACTCTTGAGTAAACTTTTTTTTTTTCCTTAAATTTCAATTACAAGTACAATAAGGAATTCAAAGTGCAATTTTGGTTCCCATTGTGCCTCAAACCAACATGCCACGTCAAACCGAACCAAGTGAATCCAGACTCAGAGCCCACTCCAGAGAGGTGCTGGGCCTCCTAGTCAGAAGCTAGAGATTGCAGTGGGCTGACATCTCGGCAGAGAACTGCTCTGCACCTCCATGAGACAGAACTTTTTTCCCCAAAAAGCTTTATTTTCCATGAGGTTGGATCAGATCCTGAATTTGATGCAAACTCCTGGCAAGCAGGCAATCCAAGTACTGGGTGACGCAGAGGTGCTTGAGCCACCAATGTGCCCGGGTGGTCGAGAAGGCCAATGGTCTCCTGGAGTACATCAAGAAGAGTGTGGCCAGCAGGTGGAGGGAGGTCATCCTCCCCCTCTGCTCTGCCCTGGGGGGGCCACATCTGGAGCACTGTGTCCAGTTGTGGGCTCCCCAGTTCAAGAAGGACAGGGAACTGCTGGAGAGGGTCCAGCGGAGGCTATGGAGATGCTCAGGGACTGGAGCATCTCTCTGCCGAGGACAGGCTGAGCGCCCCGGGGCTGTTCCGCCCGGAGAGGAGAAGGCTGNGAGGAAAAACTTCTTTCCTGTGAGGGTGGCAGAGAACTGGCACAGGCTGCCCAGAGGTGGGGGAGTCTCCTTCCCTGGGGAGATTCCAAACCCGCCTGGACACGTTCTTGTCCAGCCTGCACTGGGTGCCCCTGCTCTGGCGGGGGGGTTTGGACTGGATGACCTCCAGAGGTCCCTTCCAACCCTCACCATTCTGCGATTCTGTGATTCTGTGATTTGTAGATGTATGCAGAGGGGTTCCTGAGGTCTCCCACCTGGATCAGGTCTATCCCCAGTATGGGATCAGGTCTATCCCCAGTATGGGATCAGGCCAGCCAACTAACTTATCTAACTTCAGCCCCAACCCAGCCCAGTCCGTCCCCTTCCCCCCAGAAGAAATATAACCCCACCAGTCCCCCTCTTGGGGAAGGTGGAATCCTCCTCACACAAACCACCAGCCCTGTCCTACCGCTGCTGCCAAAGCCTGCGTGCGTTTACCCCACGGTGCGTGCGCTGCGCTCCCAGGCTCGCACCGTCCCACCCAGCCTCCGCGCCCGGCCCGGCCTCGGCCACAAGCAGGATGGTGCTGCTTCAACACGCCCGGCTCCCTTTCACGCCAGCAGAAATGGATTTTGTCCTTATTGTGTTAGGAACTATGCTTTTTTGTTAATGCCGGAAATTTTGAGCGCCGTGCAAAATCTCTACGTTGCCATGGTTATAGCACAGCCATTCCCAGAGTCTCCCCGAAGTAGCCAGAAATGAGAAAAAGCCAAGGGACACTGTGAAAGTAATTCCCAGGGGTTTTGGATGTTTCCCCTGCTGTCAGGGAGGGGGAATGAAGGTGGCAAACTAAGTTAGTGCCATCATCTTAGTTCTAAATAATATAAAATTCATTTATGGCTGGAAATTTCAATTTAAATTAATTCCCAGGAGGTTTCCAACTTTGGGGCTAATTTCTCCAAGCGCGTGCAAGTTCCGCCCCCCCCCCCCCCCCC
>VZSZ01007530.1:139524-154864 GCA_013398815.1 Ibidorhyncha struthersii
CCAGCTGTTCTCTGATCTCCCCTCTCTCCTTCACCTGTCTCCACCCTCCGTGTTCACCGTCTTCCCTGGCTCTTCCTCTGCTGCAGGCACCAGCAGAAGGAATGATCCCCAGAATCACTGTTCCCACACAGCACCAGGCTGGGAAGGTGCTCCCGCGGTCCCTCGGGTGAGGATGCTGCACCCCCGCGCTCCCTCTCCATCCCGAGGACCTGCGGGGCTGGTCCCGGCACCCCGATCCCACCGCTGCTGCCGGGTAATGGAGACTGACAATTTCATCTTTAAGCTATTTATCAGTGGGTGCTCTGCACATCAGGTGTCACGGGAACATGACAACTCTTGTCAGGGAAACAAGAGAGCCCTGTGACAGGCTTCCAATTGAATTTCTTCACCCAGCACTCCCAGCATTAACACTACGTTAAAACAACTTCATTCATTATTCAAAAAAAAAAGAAGGAAAAAACCACCCCAGTGAGATCCTGACAAAATATATGACTTTTTTTTGAATCCTAAAAATGCACCTGATTTTGCTTCTTCGATGCCTTCAGAATAACCTGTCTGGGTTCATTAAGAACCCCTTTATTTGTTGCCAGCGGATCAGCTAACCACGGGTCATTCCGCCAGCGCGTGGGAGTCAGTCGTTCGCTATGAATGATTCATGACTCAGGCTGCTTTTTAATAAAATGCTCATGTTAAAATTCTACATATGCTCAGAAGGAAGGAATAAAAATTCCTCTCTATATTTTCATTAGAATTTATAATAAATGGCAACCTGGAGATTTATTCTCTTGTACGCCCGTCCTTTCTGCAGATGCACCACACTTGTCTACAGGCTTCACTTGGCTGCCCACCATCCCTAAAATCGCTCTGCGATGTTGCTCCCGTACAGACGTTTCACAGAGACAGTTAAGTCTGACTTTTATCTCCTATTAAAAAAGCACTGAAATAGAAGAAGGCTGCAGGAGGTGGTGTTGTTCGTGTGCCTTCTTCTCTGGGAGAAGACAAAAGCAGTAGTACCAGCAGCGTGCCCCGTGACTTCTCTCTGCGGAGAAAGCCCCATCACGCAGCCATCAGAGTTACACACCGCACACTCTGCATATTCATGACACACTTTTAATAACCCAAGAGTGTTTGATTATTGAGCGTAACACCATGATCTTCCAAAGGGCAACTGAAGCAGAAGACCCAGCAACGCTCTCCCGCATTCACTGGGAAAGGTGCGCAGACAGACACGAGAGACTGGTGAGGCCCCACCTCGAGTGCTGTGTTCAGTTTTGGGCCCCTCACGACAAGACAGACACTGAGGTGCTGGAGCGTGTCCAGAGAAGGGCAACGGAGCTGTGAGGGGTCTGGAGCACAAGTCCTGTGAGGAGCAGCTGAGGGACCTGGGGGTGTTCAGCCTGGAGAAGAGGAGGCTGAGGGGAGACCTTCTCGCTCTCTACAGCTCCCTGGAAGGAGGGGGTAGCGAGACGGGGGTCGACCTCTTGTCACTAGTAACAAGCAACAGGACAAGAGGAAACGGCCTCAAGTTGTGCCAGGGGAGGTTTAGGATGGATATTAAGACAAAAATTTTCAGCGAAAGAGTTGTCAAGCAGTGGCACAGGCTGCCCAGGGCAGTGGTGGAGTTGCCGTCCCTGGAGGGATTTAAAAGATGGGCAGCCGTGGTGCTGAGGGACATGGGGTAGTGGTGGACTTAAAATCATAGAACGGTTTAGGTTGGAAAGGACCTTGAAGATCATCCAGTTTCAACCCCCCCTGCCCTGGGCAGGGACACCTCCCCCCAGCCCAGGTTGCTCCAAGCCCCGTCCAACCTGGCCTTGAACACCTCCAGGGATGGGGCAGCCACAGCTTCTCGGGGCTTCTCTGCGCCAGGGGCTCACCACCCACACAGCCAAGAATTTCTTCCCAATATTTCATCTAAATCTCCCTTCTTCCAGTTTGAAACCATTCCCCCTTGTCCTGTCACTCCATGCCCTTGTAAAAAGTCCCTCCCCAGCTCTCCTGGAGCCCCTTTAGGCACTGGAAGGGGTCTAAGGTCTCCCTGGAGCCTTCTCTTCTGCCACCCCCAACTCTCCCAGCCTGTCCTCCCAGCAGAGGGGCTCCAGCCCTCGCAGCACCTCCGGGGCCTCCTCTGGCCCCACTCCGACAGCTCCGTGTCCTTCTGCTGTTGGGGGCTCCAGAGCTGGAGGCAGTACTCCAGGTGGGGTCTCCCCTGAGCGCAGCAGAGGGGCACAATCCCCCACCTTGCCCTGCTGGCCACGCTGCTGATGCAGCCCGGGGTACGGTTGGCCTTCTGGGCTGTGATCACGCATTGCTGGCTCATATTGAGCTTCTCATCAGTCAGCACCCCCAGGTCCTTCTCCTCAGGGCTGCTCTCCGTCCATTCCCTGCCGAGCACTTGGCAGTGTTGGGTTGATGGTTGGACTTGATGACCTTCAAGGTCATTTGTAACCTAGATGATTCCATGATTCTATGACAAAGCATGAGTATCGGCAGTGCCAAGAGCTGGTGTGTGGCATGTTTGTTGCCTTCTGTTACACTTCATTTGTCCCCCAAAAGTCAGATGGAAAAGCAGCACCCCCGTTATATCCCCCAACCATCGCATGGTGTGGAAACAAAGCCGCTGGACCGCAAGGCTCTGCCGTCCCTCCCCAGAGCCCCCGAGGCCGCCCCAACGAGGAGCGCGCATTTCCAACGTCAGCTGCTCGGCGAGGGGCCATTTCCCAAAACCACTGGAGTCGTTCGCCTGCGTTTCAGCGGGGGCCGTGGGGGAATCTCCCTTCACCGCTGGCCTCTGTGCCTCCCCAGCCTCCAGCGGCTTTCACTGGGCAACGGTTTGTTCCGCATCTCATACCCTACCCCCGTGGTACCAAAGCTGAGACATCAGAGATGTGAGCAAAAACCTGCTATTAATTTTAGTAAATCTCTTCACCACAAGGCAGATGTTCCTTTTCCTTCATGCACCTTACTTTGTGAACCCTTTTTTCCCTCCAAATTCAAAGGTTCTGCTCAATTCCGGCAATTGCTCCGGTACTGGGGAAAAGTGTCGGTTGTTCCTGCTTACACGGGTTGGCTTTGCGCAGAATTAGTATTCCGTACGGGCCCGCAAACACAAATGCTTATAGTGGGTCCCCAGTGAATCCTTTACAAAACAAGACGTACTGTGCTTGAACCTGTTCCTTTAAAGCCCCAATTAACACATTGGTAACTGCTTACGTCTTTCTCGTCACAGCTGCTGAGCGAGGTGGAGCAGGTCCCGCTCAGGAGCGTAACGGCAAGGAACAGCAGGGCGTGATGCGCGGCGCGTGCCCCTTCCATCCCCGCTCACTGCAGAAAGGCTTTGCCAGAGAATTAGCTTCCCTTTTCTCCTGTATTCTTAACTTTGAAGAACATTTTTGCCGCAAATATTTTTTTCTCACGGAAACTTTAGTAGTTTGTCTTTGCCTGGATGCTGCGTGTAATTTGATTTTATTAATGACTATTCACCCCTCTTGCTCTGCCGCTCAGTCCTCCAGCCTTACTCCTCGCCCGCGGGGTTCAAACGGACATCCACAGATCTCCGCGTGCCAGCTAAACACTCTCTTCAGAGGCGCAGTCTGTAAGAAGATACCTAGTTTTGACGTACAGGCCTCTGAGGATGGAGAACGACGCATCTCCTGCTGATCCGTTGCGATGGTCATAATTTTTTAAGAAGTGCACAGTCATATATATATATTTTTAGTTATTGGGTCTTTATTCTTTGCCTGTTGGATCCAAATACCTCAGAAAAACAATTTTTATACCCAACAGCCCTGTGGGTCTCTTTGGTTTATGTGGCAGGGTGCTGAAGTGTCAATAAATTAAGAATTAAGAGTACTCTCGAGATTTAATAGCCACCGTAAGTACCAGTCTAACTCCACTGTCTTCAACAGCACTGTGAGGAGAAGTGACTATAGAAGAAAGGTCAAGATGTTGTGGTTTGCTTGTTTAAAAGTAGAGGACTAAATAGAATATAGGCAGATGGATCTGAGGTCATTCAAAACTCATATCAAGTAACACAATGAAGGGAATTGGATGGAAGTTTCGTGGCAATCTTTGCGAGGGAGCTGATGCCTCTCTGAGTTGCATGGCAACACGCTCAAGACAAAAATAAAACAACCATATGGCTTTGAAACTCTGATTTATTTCTAAGGTAAAATAGATTTTTTTCTTTGTTTAAGGTTGAAGTCTCCTGAATAAAAAGAGTAAGTCCAGTGACACTGGAAAAAGTTCCCAAGTTTTGAATTTTTCAAGGATTCTGATGTGTGAATCGTGCACTCCCATTCCCACTGCTCTTCACCTGCTCTGCTCTGCACTTCACCAGTTCCTCCTCAGCTTTGACCAATCTCGACGATTTCCTTTTTTAAGCTCTTCTTCCATCTCTTTGAGTTTTTTTTTTAAAACCTCTTTTTATATTCTGAATGGTTTTAATTGACAAAAACCACTTCCTGCAATCCTGTGGAGCGGGAGTCTCGGAGCGCTGGCCTTGCCTCGCAGACTCCGCTGATGCCACCACGCTTTGCAGAAGAACCCAGGGTTTGTTACCGCAGCATGTGCTGCTGCAGGAGAACAGGGAATACAGCCGTGGACACAAACGTGAGCTGATTTTGGTGCTACGAGGGACTCCAGTGCCCACGACACCGCAGACTGCCAGGCGTAAGAGCTATGAATCATCTTTGCTTACTACTTGCATTTGCCTTTGGGCAAACAACTGTAAAAATGCCAGTTTGTTCCTCAGGCAAGGAGAGGCAGTGGCGTGGAAAGTGTGGGTCCAGGAGTCAGATCTTGGTCCCGCCAGAGTGAGGGACAAAGGTGAACGTACGGCTGCCGTCTGTGTGATCCCGTCCCCACGGACTCAGCTGGCCGAGGGCGGTTGCTTCAGCAGCCTCCCAGAGGGACAGAGCGATGCCAGTCGATCTCTACGTGGGCATGAGAAATTCCTGTCTGGTCCAAACAAGGGGCTTTAAGCAGTTCAAGCTCAACAGACATCACAGGTTTGCATCACTGTCCCAGCTTCCAGCCTAGGAAGATCAGGTGAAAGCACAGCATTCGAGAGGATCCATGGAAGGACTTTGTGTCTCCTTGGTACAATATCAAAGTGTCTTTTGATTACTTGGGGTGTGAATAAAGAAAGACCTATTAAAATGGTTATAAGTACCTGCAGTATGTCTTGTTGTATGTCATAGAATCATAGAATCACAGAATGGTTTGGGTTGGAAGGGACCTTGAAGACCATCCAGTGCCACCCCCTGCCCTGGGCAGGGACACCTCCCCCCAGCCCAGGTTGCTCCCAGCCCCGTCCAACCTGGCCTTGAACACCTCCAGGGATGGGGCAGCCACAGCTTCTCGGGGCACCCTGCGCCAGGGGCTCACCGCCCGCACAGCCAAGAATTTCTTCCCCATGTCCATTCTCCCCTGAGCACCTGCAGGTGGGATGTGGCTGTTGCTGCTGGAGGGGAGGCGGTTGAGGCCGGACGCTGATGACCACTTCCAGCAGGTTTCATCGCCGTGCTGCGAGGGTCCCCTGCAGCCCTGCCTGCACTTCCCTGGGGATGGACCATAAATATTCAGTACCGGATATGCTGAGATGTAAAATAGCAGGTGCAGCAAATGTGTGGTGAGGGTACGTTTAATGGGTGAAGGACTCAATATTCCATCTACTGAGTTAACAACTGTATAGAAAAACTCCATCTGTAGCTTTTTATGTCATGTTGAGTTGTTTTTTTCAATTTAAAACCACAATTTATTTTAAAAAGTACAGATAGTTTTGTTGTGGAAGATGGCTTTGTACAATTAAATGGCAAAATGGATTAAGGCCATTGATAAAAATGTAAATATTTGAGTAATTTTAGGTTTCATCTGAGTACATTCAGAACAAAAAAAACCTGTCCTGTGCAGTTCTTCATGTTCCATTCCCTATGGTAAAATTCTTGCTAGCAATTACGCCTTTTCTTTTGGCCTATTCTTCCTCTGTTTCCATCTCCCCCTCTCTTTTCCCCTAGCTCCTATAGCTCCTTGTGCTTCAAGAGCAGCTCTTCATTTTAAGAGGAAATGCTGCCGCGTCTCCATGTGAGCCAAGTGCCTCATCAGCTTCCCTCAGCATAGTTTACTGGAAAGCAATGCCAAGTATTTCCATTTATTTCCCTGTAATGCCATTACAACACCCCCCAGTGTTTGTCTTACCTTTCACCGGCTACTCTTTGTAGGAATCCTCATATTTATACAGTAGAATTCCAATATTTAGATGCATTTGTGCATTACAGATCTGATTCAACTACCAATGAAATCAATGGACGTCTTGACTTCTACCAGAAAATTTCATGCTGACCAGATCTTCTGCTCCTTCACATTCGGAATGGCTGAGACTTTATAAAATAACATATTTTGATCAAAAGGTACTTCATAAAGGTAATTTAATTGGCTACTCCCTGAAATAATCATATCTGTAGCTAATGCAGCAGTCCCAATTCAAAGCTAGTACAAGTAGGCAAAACTTACTTGAAAGCAAAGATGGATTTACCCCATTTATCTCAAGTCGCAGGTGATGTCATGTTGAATATACACTGCACATGGGGCTGTATGGGCACGGGGGCAGCAGCCAGCTGCTGGACGTAATCTAAATCTCCCCTCTTCCCGTTTAAAACCATCACCCCTCACTGTAGTCATAGTATCACAGAATGGTTTGGGTTGGAAGCGACCTTGAAGACCATCCAGTGCCACCCCCTGCCCTGGGCAGGGACACCTCCCCCCAGCCCGGGTTGCTCCAAGCCCCATCCAACCTGGCCTGGAACACCTCCAGGGATGGGGCAGCCACAGCTTCTCGGGGCTTCTCTGCGCCAGGGGCTCACCACCCTCACAGCCAAGAATTTCTTCCTAATATCTCATCTAAATCTCCCGTCTTCCAGTGTCAAACCATCACCCCTCATCCCATGGCTCCCCTCCCTGATCCAGAGTCCCTCCCCAGCTCTCCTGGAGCCCCTTTAGGCACTGGAAGGGGCTCTGAGGTNAGCAGAGGGGCACAATCCCCCCCCTCGCCCTGCTGGCCATGCTGCTGATGCAGCCCAGGGTGCGGGGGCTTCTGGGCTGTGATTGCACATTGCCGGCTCATGTTGAGCTTCTCATCCATCAGCACCCCCAGGTCCTTCTCCTCAGGGCTGCTCTCCATCCGTTCTCCGCCCAGCCGGGATTTGTGCTGGGGATTGCCCTGACCCAAGTGCAGGACCTTGCACTTGGCCTGGTTGCACTTCCTGAGGTTGGCATGGGCCCACCTCTCCAGCCTGTCCAGGTCCCTCTGGATGGCATCCCTCCCCTCCAGCAGGTCTGCCTCGCCACACAGCTTGGTGTCCTCGGCAAACTTGCTGAGGGTGCCCTCGATCGCACTGTCCATGTCACCAACAAAGATGTTGAACAGCACCGGTCCCAGTAGTACTTTGACTGTTCGTGTTTGGGAGGAACTTCAGACCTGACCCTGACCTGTCTTTGATAAAAGCTGTTGTATTTCCCCAAACCATCTGCTTCTTGAGATCAAACCCTGCACACTTGATCTCAGACAATAATAACTGGCACGTTAGAAGTCAAATTGTCACAGATTTTTCTACAAGCTTTATACACAAATTACTTCAATGCCATTGAAATGCAAATACAAGTTGGAACAGAGAGTTATTTTCAGAATAACTCCAGTCTAAGTAAAATATTTTCAGCTAGAAATATCCTACATACTCTGCCTTTTGGCTGTGTGAATTTTATTTTTTATATTTTGCTCTGTAAACTTATTTTATCAGGTATCGTTTTTTGTGGGGTAAACCTGGGGTGTAGTGGCTCAGGATACTAACGTGGGCAAAGAGCGCAATCGTGATTCATGGTTAAGCTTACCTATTATTTAGGTACTTCTTTGCAGGCTGACTTACATGCCTATTGTATTACAGTCACTTTTCATCAATACTGAAAATATGTCCCTCTTATCCCCCACAAAAAGCTTTGTATTTTCTGGCATGTTTGAGGAAATGATCTGGTGTGTATCAATGAAGACAGCACTAATTGCCATGGGCTTACTGTTGTTTATGCAGGAGAAATTTCTGTTATTCATGGTGGGCTGTCAGATGTAAGGCATCATGCAAATGGAGTGGATCTCAGAAATAATTCTCGTACGGCTGGAGCAGAACTCCCAGAAATATTTGTCTTACTAAGAAGAAAATACAGAAAATTATACAGTAGCTGTTGTAGAAGCAATACGTACCCAAGTATCATCTACAGTTGTTCCTAAAGATCGCTTGATTGCAGTCGCAAAGTGCTGCGTGGTTAAAGTGAACTGCCTTGATAGAACAGAAGTTTTACAGATATATACACCGTAATTAACTATTATTATGTATACTAATGCATACTGATAATTAATTACTCTTTCGAATGAGATAACAATCAAAGCCCTGATTTAAAAGCACAGATCTTTCTCTGTGTTTTCTCTGTGACCTCTGATATTTCAAAGCACGGAAATACTGATGTTCCAGTAATTGGCTGTTCCCGCGTTGCTAATCCATTAGCTACTTGATTATGGTCAAGATGGTGGTGATGGGCTGAATCGTGATCGAGAAGAGGAAAATACATCCAGTGCGGTAAAATCAGATGGGTTGAACTTTGACTGTGCATCAGCATTTGCAGTTGCTACTGCTAGTGCTAACTTTGGGAAACATTATATTGCCTAGAAATTAATAAAAAAAATGAAAATAAATGTTGTTTCCGGAAGCTCCTAAGCATAACTGACAGCTGAAAGTCGATAAATAAACGGTCAGGTTTATGAACTGTTTGTCTGGAAAAGAGTGCGTAGTAGGAGTTTTAGTAGTGCGCATGTGGGTGTGCGCGCGTGCGAATGCACGGAGCAGGAGAACCGTACTGCCACCTTCACAGCCAGGTCTCCTGAGCTTTTCGAAACGCGGCGTATTTATTATTCTCAGTCCTACCTCAAATACAAGAGCAGAAAGGCCGTTTTCTTTGCATGAGCTGCTTGCAAAAATCTGCTGTATGTTGATTGTATTATGGGTGAGCTTCAAATACCAGTAAATTTCCATTGTACAGGGAAAGTGTTTTAGCAATTAATTAAAAAAGTCCCAGGATGTGTTGAAAGGAGTTAAAACGAACAATGAATCTATTTTTAAATGATGCATTGAAATTTATCATAAACTGAGGGCATTCAAATATGGAATGAGAAAAGCATGAAGCAAATCTGTATTTTTCATCGTATAAAGCATTAGTCTGTTGTACGGCGCTGTGTGTGTGGCTTAAATGTGAGACAAACATAAAGGAAAAACACTTTTACTGTGAGGGTAACCAGAGAGTGGGAAGGGTCGCCCAAGTCCGCCGAGGGGTCTCCGCCGCTGGAGGCTCTGGAGCCGCTGGAGGCAGTGCTGGGCAGACGGCTCCACCTGACCCCGCTCGAGCTGGGGCTGCGCCAGGGGGTGTCCAGAGGTCCCTGCCCACCCCACCCCTCCCGGGATTCTCTCTCCATCCGCGAGAGATGCCCAGAGTCCCGTCGGGGAGACCTGAGAGGCCACTATCCCCGCTCAGACCGCTTTAAGCAAGTCAAGTCAGAATTACGATGAACAAACCTCCAAGGTGAAAATTCCCACTCGGTGATCAGTTTATATACGAACAGATTACTCCAACTTGGATCTTTGGGACTTATACCCTATTTTAAATCCAACCTCTCTTTCCATTTGCATACTTGTGAGTATCATTGCAGCTGAAGAGGGGAAGTTGGGGAGTTGCCCCTTCAGGCCAAGGCAATGCCGGTGGCCAGGCCGGGTGACTGCTGGAGAATGAATACTTCTGTCCCGTCATGCTGAGAGACAACTTCTCATCTCACCAGATAAAACATCTCTGAAGAGTAAGTAGTCAGTCATAAATCCATTTCCTAGACTAAATCTGCTCCTTTGGACTTCTGAAAAGACGTCTCAGAACGTTTATTAATTTTCTTTGCTATGTATTACATTTTTGTTGTTTCATTTGAGCTGTATTTTTCCATTAAAATGAAAGTCATCTGCATATCCTTTATTCCAGGATTAGCTCTTTTTATTTTATTTTCCCAGCAGACTGATTGTCAGTTATGTTTCAACAGCTTCAGCCACTGATGGATTTCTACGCAGCTGTCTGGGCATCTGCGGCAATGAAATGTGAACATGTTTCACCAAAATCCAAAGACTTCTGCTAGAGGTGGCAGTTATCCATAAGAAAAGTCTTCTGGAAAACGTTAGCATGTTCTTCAAACACAGCCTGACAAATTATTTAAGTTGAAGGTAATTTATCCCCAAGAAACTGTAGATATTATTCTTTGGGTCTTAGTTAAAAAAATAAAAATCCTGCCTTTAAGAAATCTTTAAATTTTAAGCTTCATTCTCACAGAGGTCAGAAGATACAAATCCGAAAGTTGGAGACATAGAAGAAACAAAAAAGTCCTCCTCAAAGGCACGACACATAATGCCTTACAAAGTTCGGAGCTTGGGGAGGAAAGGAATAAATGAGAAGGGAAAAAAGGATTATTTTCACCGTGTTTTGATTTTAGCCGCTTATGATTCAGTGCTCTGTATATTAAGGGTAGATACCTGGAGGTGATAGACTCTGTGCGGATACTTCCAGAGATTAATATCCACATCAGACTAATATAGGTAAAGTGAAGGCATTTCTTTTTACCTAGAAGAGATAGAGATTGTGTATAAATCTTGAGGGAAAACAGCACCATAATCCTTCTCAGAAACACACGCTAAGGTGGAAAAAAAAGTCTTGCAGCCCAAAGTGGATGGGGTGCCAAAGGGTGTCTGGAGGTGCAGCGTCGCCGACGGGCAGCGCCGGAGCCGCAGCCTGGCCAGGACCCACGGCAGCGCTGCCCCGAGGGCACGGTACCTGCCGAGGCTGGTGGTGCCGGGGCCCTGCAGCTGCCGCAGCCGTAGCACGAGTGACTGTCTGCTGGCCCGCACGTGGCGGGGACGCAGCTCTGCGCCACAGCGGCAGGAGGGGACCATCGGTGCTCAGACGGTGCGGTCTGGAGCCCGAGCAGCTCCGCTCCCTCCCTTGCCCTCAAGGCAGCTGCTTCCAGGTCTGCTGGTTCCTCACGCCGTGCTATAAAGAACGCAGAGTTACTGCCCTGCGGTTTCAGATTTGTGTCGTGCAGTCTGAGCGGTATTTGGTAGAGCCGCTTGGAGCGGAAATTACAATGGAGTTTGAATTTGTATATTTACAGTTATCCAGGATGAACGGTAGAAGATGGTCCAGTGAAAAATACCCTGCCCTTGGCCGGAGGGTTGGACTCGATGATCTTCAAAGGTCCCTTCCAACCCAAACCATTCTATGATTCTGTGGGTCTAAGGCTAATGTAGGATGAGAAAAGTGTTTTTTTCTGACGAAAATCCACACTCCTGTGCTTTCTGGAACGCCCAGGAAGATCCTCAGAAGATACCTACCTAGCCACGAGTGAACTGAGCTGTGAATTCATCATCCAGCTCACTTCATAATAACGTTATCATTAAACAGCTGCTTTTAATGTTTAATAAAAGGTATTTATAAATTGCTGTAACAACATTGTTTACTGTTTGCATTACCTCTCTCAAGCTGGTTCATTAGCTGTCATTAGAAGCAGTTTACAGCGTGCATTTTGCATATAGAAATAAGGAGTAATGATCTGCATTCGGTCCCATATCAGCTTCAGCTGTTCCTTTCCACCTTCCCCTTCTCTCTGACAGAACCCTCTGAATTATATAAAGTGAACATAAGGAGTTGTGGACACACAGAAAATTAGTTTTGGTGATGCCAGTAAATGCCTCATTCCCTTGAAGGGAATATAAGCTATAGTTCCTATAGCTTTTAGAAACTCCTGCAAAAAATCAATGAAGACCTTAAAAATACATGGCATTTAACGGTGAATACCCTCCTTTATTTCACCTTTTAATAGGAGACTACCGGATTTTTCTCATAAGGTTATCATGTTCCACTGCAGTGAATGCTTTAGAACAGCAGCTTGTAATTTTACACGTTGTGACCTTCTATGCCAAGTGGGGAGCAACTCAAAATCCCCCTCTTCTCTTGCTGTGTGGAACATGCCATGTTCCCTTTTGCAGCCTGGAGAGGACAGTATATATCTTACCCAAAGCTCGAAGTCAACAATAATTGATTTGAAATTCTGCAGCGCAGTGCTCCTACCGTCCCATCCCTTTTTACCCAACCAATGGCCAAGAGTAACTTTTCAAACTTTCTGAGTTTGCAGATGTCTAGAATTCCTCTAGTCAAGGTGTGGAGCTTTCTATGAATAATTTAAGTCTACTGGCAATTTACAGGTTAGCTCGGGTGAAATTGTGCCCAGTTGTGGGCTCCCCGGTTCAAGAGGGACAGGGAACTGCCAGAGAGGGTACACCAAAGGGCGACAAAGATGATGAGGGGACTGGAGCATCTTTCTTACGAGGAAAGGCTGAGGGACGTGGGGCTTTTCAGTCTGGAGGAGAGAAGACTGAGGGGGGATCTTATCAATGCTGATCAATACTCAAAGGGAGGTGCCAGGGGGATGGGAACAGTCTGTTTTCAGTGGTGCCCAGTGACAGGACAAGAGGGAACGGGTACAAACTTGAGCATGGGAAGTTCCATCTAAACATGAGGAGGAACTTCTTTGCTGTGCGGGTGGCAGAGCAGTGGCACAGGCTGCCCAGAGAGGGGGGGGAGTCTCCCACTCTGGAGCCATTCCAACCCCGCCTGGACGCCGTCCTGTGCCACTGCTGGAGGTGCCCCTGCTCTGGCGGGGGGTGGCACTGGGGGAGCTCCAGAGGGCCCTCCCAACCCTCACCAGTCTGGGGTTCTGTGAAACACGAGAGGCAGAGCTGGAAGGATGATGTCCCGGTCGATGTGCAGTAGGCTGTGGACGGTAAGGCACGGAGCTGTCTGACCTCACTCCTGCAAGTGAACTCAGCTGGTGGGAGAGACACCGACAACCCGGCACAGGAGATTTAGTGTGTTGGGTGACGGGAAGCGGTGCAGGTATATGGCTGGGAAAAGTACGGGACAGTTTGGGAAGTAATCTAATGATCTTATGGGACTGATTGATGGGTTCAGATGCATTGGAACTAGTGTAATTAGTAGGATTTATCTCATTTAACTTTAGCCATCTGAAGGTTGGCTGCTGAGGCTACACTAGCACTGGAGTCAGCACAGAGAAATCAGTGCTCGTGGCAGGTGATTCATCCTTACCTAAGATCAGTGTCTGAAAGTGGGTAGGATGGACCCACAGTTAAAATTTAAGATCGGCCAATCCTTAAGCAATCATGTAAGAGGATGACACCGTTAGAAATGCCTTACGGGGTCACAGCAGTGGTCTGTTTGGCCAAGTATATTGTCTCTTCCAGCGGCACTGGGCAGTGGTCTTCAAGAAGAACATCTGAGTCAACCAATTTTTGCTGCCCGTTTGCCTTGTACTCCCCCAGCATACAGAAGAACTGTATTAGGGATGTTCGAAGTTCAATCCCTTCTTAATATCTTTAGTAGCCACCGACCTGCTGTTCAGGAGTTTGTCTAATCCTTTTCAGAGTCCGCTGATCCTGTTTGCCTCCAGAGCCTCCCGTGGCACCAGTTTCCAGAGCTTTGTGACCTGCCATGTGAAGAAAAATGTCCTTTTATCTCTTTTAAACCAGCCTCCTCCTCGTCCCACTGCCTGCTTCCGAGTCCTTGTTGTGTGAGAGAGAACAGCGGCTCCATGTTCAGGTTATTCCCTGCCTGCCAGTGTTTGCACACCTCAGCTCCGTCCTCCTCCCGCCTTCTCCCGCGGCAGACGGAGCCCCGGCCTGTCAGTCCCCTCCTAAGGCGGCCGTTCGTCTCTGCTGGTGGTTTCTGCTGCCCTTCTTTGCACCTTCCCGAAGTATCCTCAAGGAGCGGAGGCCAGCGCTCCGCGTGGTGCGGGAGAAGCGGGCGCACCGAGGTGGCACACGGCGGCAAGGGGAGCGTTTGCCTCCTTTGCCACAGCCGGTCTGATGACGTTCAACAATGTGTCAGCTTTTTTCTTGTCTGGTATCGCCAGACACTGATTTCAGAGAACTGCAGAGATGTCCGTAAAGGTTCGTTCCTAATTGTAACTGCCGGCTCTGAGCTCAGCACCATCCTGTCACTGTGTCCAGAGTTTTCCTCTTTATATCGCTTACCTTATGTTTGTCTACACCGAAGCTTATCCACTGTCTTTTTACTCCCTGAGTTCTGTGAGCCCTCTCCGGCGCTCCTCCCCAACAGCACTGCATTTGATCGCGTCTCGTGCTTTTCTCCTCACTGGCATGAGGCATAGCGGAGGATCTCGAAGAACAGGAATGCCTCGCTCCAAACAGAGACATAATCCAATGTGATGATTTACAACAGAGAAAAATGGAAAAACATGTTTACAATATTTTACTTCACCACCCCGCAACTCACCCGGAGTTTTCTGAAATCATTCTGCCGTGTGCTGTGTGCGGCACGACGGAGTTGCCGCCGCCGCTGAGGCTGGGCTCAAAGTGGGAAGCGTGCGAAGATCACAGACAGACGGTTCAAAGCACGGAGGGATGGGTTTAATGCAAAAAAAGCGTGCAGCTACACGCTGAAAGGCGTGCTCGCATTGTTCCTGCTGGAAGCGTGCTGGTCTGTGTGATCTTCAGCAGCAGGAGCATCACAGAATGATTTGGGTCACAACAAACAGAGAGCTGGCAACTTTGAATTAGTGTATGTTTTAATCTATGAAACATATTTTCGACTAGGCAAGATGTGTGGAAAAGGCTCTGAATAAATGCAGTGTTTGTGTGCTGCCAAGGCTTCAAATCTGAGCAAGAAAAAGAGAAAACACTTCTGGTTAGGCAGCTCCCGAAATACTCACAGCAAAGTGGGAAGGCAGACGTTTCTCATCTCTACCTCAACTGGCCAAGGACAAATGTTCCATATATTCATCAATGACCTGGACGAAGGGATAGAGTGTACCATCAGCCAGTTTGTGGATGACACAAAACTGGGAGGGGTGGCTGACACGCCAGAAGGCTGTGCTGCCTTACAGCGTGACCTGGGCAGGCTGGAGAGTTGGGCAGAGAGGAACCTAATGAAATTCAACAGGGGCAAGTGTAGGGTGCTGCACCTGGGGAGGAATAACCCCCTGCACCAGTACAGGCTGGGGGCTGACCTCCTGGAGAGCAGCTCTGTGGAAAGGGACCTGGGAGTCCTGGGGGACAACAGGATGACCATGAGGCAGCAATGTGCCCTGGTGGCCAAGAGGGCCAATGGCATCCTGGGGGGCATCAAAAGGAGTGTGGCCAGCAGGTCGAGGGAGGTCATCCTCCCCCTCTACTCT